>OX638140.1:88904566-89218918 GCA_951805005.1 Othius punctulatus | reverse complement strand
TTTATTATTTCAAGTAAATCCTTTGTTATAACCACTAATATTTTAACTTTATCCTAAAAATGTTAAAATTTTCACTGCAATGTTCAATTTACAATACATTTTTTGCAATTTTCTATCAAAATTTGTAATTTTCAACTGCGATTTCATGTTTTTTCTTTGTTTTATGAAAATTTCTTCGTTTCCAGTAAATATTTTGCAATTTTCAGTAAAAATTTTGGAGTTTCCAACACCATATTAAATTTATGCTGAGAATTTTATCATTTTCAGTGCCGTTTTAATTTCGAATCAAAATTTTGACGTTTTCAACGAATATTGCCAATTTTCAATTATAATAACTTAATTTTCGATGAGCACTTTAAGAGTTTCCACGAAAATTTCACTACTTCCAATAAAACCTTTGTTATTGCTACTAATATTTTAAATTCATGCTGAAATTATTAAAAAAATTGACTGCAATGTTCAATTTACAATATTTTTTTTGTAATTTTGTATCAAAATTTGTAATTTTGTATCAAAATTTGTAATTTTCAAGTGCCATTTCGTGTTTTCTCTGTGTTTATGAAAATTTCATCATTTCCAATAAACAGCTGCAGTTTTCAGTAAAAATTTTGCTGTTTCCAGCAATATTCTAAATTAATGCTGAGAATTTTATAATTTTCAGTGCTGTCTTTAATTTCCAATCAAAATTTTGCACTTTCCAATGAATATTAATAATTTTGAATTACATTTTCATAATTTGCGATGAACACTTTGTAAGTTTCAACAACAATTTCATCATTTTCAGTAAAAAAAAATGCAATTGCCTGTATTTATTTTTGCAAGTGCATGTTGCAGTGCATTGCATGTTTTTGTATTTATTTATTTATTTATTTACAGAGAAAGGTACATACGGGCCATGTACAGCCCAAATAGCACCGCAATTTATGTTGAATTTACATGTTGAATTTACATGTTGAATTTACAAACAGAAATTTTGCAATTTAAAATGAAAATTTGAAATTTTCAAATGCAATTTCATAATTTTCGTAGAATGTTTCATAAGTACCAACGGAAATCTCACCATTTACAGTAAAAACATGTAATTGCCTGTATTTTGCTTTTAATTGATGTTGACAGTTTTATAACTTTCACTGTAATTTTTATGTTACAATAGATTTCTCGCAATTTCATTATAAAAAAATGATATTTTCAAGTACGTAATACGTATTTTATTAATTTGAATAACTTTATAAGTCTGGTAAGGAGCACATAAATGAAATAATTCTAAATATTACGATTTAAAATTTTTCGATGAATATGGATTTTCATAATTTCCAGTAAAAAAATTCAGTGCCATGTTTAATTTCCAATCAAAATTTTGCACTTTCCAATTAATATTGCTAACTTTCAATTACAGTTACTTAAATTTCGATTAATATGTGATAACTTTAATTGAAAATTTCAGCAATTTTCACAAATTTAATCAGATCCGGTAAAAATATTTTCCAATTGCCAGTAAAATTTTAGATACATGCTAATAATTTTATAATATTCACTGCAATGTTTAATTTTCAATCAAAATTTTGCACGTTCCAATGAATATTGCTAATGTTCAATAACAGTTTCTGAATTATCGATTAATATTTGATAACATTTATCGAAAAGTTCATCAATTCCGGTAAAATATTTGCAAATTCCAGCAAAATTTTAAATACTTATTGAGAATTTTATAGAACTGTTAGTGCTATATATGAATATGTAATGCTAATTTTCGATAACTCTCATTAAAAATTTCATCAATTCCAATTAAAAAAAACTGCAATTTCCAAAATTTTAGTTTCTTGCTGAGAATTTTATCATTTTCAACGCTATGTTTAATTTATAATTAAGGTTTTGATTGAAAAAATTTGTACTTTCCAATGAATATTGTTGATTTTCGATGTTTCATTAAAAATTTCATCAATTCCAATAAAAAAATTGCAATTACAAGCAAAATTTTAATTTCTTGATACGAATTTTATCATTTTCAACGCTATGTTTAATTTATAATCAAACTTTTACACTTTCCAATGATTATTGCTAATTTTCAATTACAGTTTCTTAATTATCGATGGGTATTTGATATATTTTATCGAAAATTTCATCAATACCGGTAAAATATTTGCAATTGCCTGCAAAATATTAATTTCTTGCTGCGAATTATATAAATTTCAGCGCTATATTTAATTTATAATCAAAATTTTACACTTTCCAATGATTATTGCTAATTTTCAATTACAGTTTCTTAATTATCGATGGGTATTTTAAACTTTTATCGAAAATTTAATCAATTCCGGTAAAATAATTGCAATTACCAGCAAAATTTTAAATACTTGCTGAGAATTTTACAATTTTTAGTGCTATGTATAATTTTCAATTAAAATTTTGCACTTTCCAATGAATGTTGCTAATTTTCGATAACTTTCATTGAAAATTTCATCAATCCAATAAAACATTGCAATTGCCAGCAAAATTTTAATTTCTTGATAAGAATATAATCATTTTTGATTGATAATCAAATTCTTACACTTTTCAATGATTATTGCTAATTTTCAATGTGGGTGTTTTAAAGTAAAAGTAGGTAGGTCAAACAATTGTGTTTATTAGCAACAATTGGAACTTTTAAATCATGTGAGGTATACAATAAGTTTTAAATATCGGGAAAGAAGGGCAAATATTGCATTTCTTTTTTAACTTTTTAAAAATAGAACCGTACTTACCATTCTATTTCTTAAAAGTCTAATATAAAAGAGATTTCCTGTTTACCCGGAAGTGTAATTAAAGCTATTATATCTCACTCAACAGTTTAACTTTTGTAAAGGACACTTTTCTCCTGCAATATTAAAGTACATCGAGGACAATCGATAAAATGTTGGAGGAGAAAAATGTTCTTTATAAACTGTTGAAATAACTGTTGCATGGTACCATTCTATTTATAAAAAGTTAAAAAAAGAATTTCCTGTTTACCCGAAGGTGACGTTAAAGCTATGATATTTCAACAGTATATTGTAAAGGACACTTTTCTCCTCCAACATTTAACCGATTGTCCTCGGCGCGCCTTTCATCTGCAGCAGTCGCAGGAAATTGATTCTCTTAGGATCCTCCTCTTAATTGGGCACTTAATGAGATTATCCAACTCATTTCTCCTGATCCTTGGAATCCCCGAGCCTTGCAGCGCTCGGAGCGTGTCCTACTTCCTTAAAATTAAAACGGACGACTTACAAATCGCTTTTTATCCTTCGGGGGAACCACCGTTGGGGTGGGGGTGAGAATTCACTTGGTTATCAGCTGAGTTATTATCCTTATCGGGGGCTCCTTGCGGACCGAGGCGTTATCGCGTCGTATTTTACTACAGCGATAAAACACACAACAGCCGTGTTTCAGGAAATCCTCCTCGGGTTTTCATCGGGTCAGTGGTTCAGTGTTTTCATTTTGTTCGCGTTTTCCTTGCTCGAAGCAACGCTTTACTTATAAAAAATTAAAATTTTAAGCTAGTTACACGTAAATTATAACATATATTAATACATAGGGCGTGTTCAATTAGGTGATGATTAGATTAATTAAAATTATCTGAGTTTGATTGAATTTTCCAATCTAAACATTAGATTTACAGCAATATTCAGAAAAGTATTCAATTTTAACATTAGAGGTCAAGGGAAAAATTGTGTATCCATGCATTTTCAGGCCTCGCCTATTTGATTGCCTCGTCTCGGGCTCGGCCAATAAACTCAGACACGTCCTGAAAAATGGACTTTTCGTCCGTTACATAAATAACTATTTTAGTTTATTATTGATTTTGGCTAAAAATGGACATGAGTTGAAAGAAAATACAAAAATAAAGAGGACAAGAGGAAGATAAAAGTTAAAAGATAGATAAAAGCTTACAGATTAAGAGAAACACAAACACAAGAGAAATACAAAAAGATACTACAAAATAAATTCAGAGAGAGCGAAATGAAGCTAAACATAAAAGGAAAATGGGAAACATTCGAAAGAAATATACTAGAAGCGGCAAGGGAGACAACAAAAATTGGAAACAGGGAAATGAAAAAGACAAACTGGTGGACAGAGGAAGTCAAAAAGGAGACAAAAGAGTTTCCATTTAAAAATGGAAAATTTGCTCTTAAAATGGCAAACATGCTCTTTCTTGCGTCCTGAAAATGCAGTCGAAACTTCTATAAATTTTATTTTCAATCCTGAAATTAACAATTACAGGAACTACTCAAATGAAGAAAAAAAAATGGTCGGAATGGGCTTTCCTCATCCTTGGAATAAGAAACCAGGACAAATAGGAAAATAAAAAAGCTATACGCTACGAAAACCACAATATCTTGCCCAATCCATCAAAAATTAAATTCAGTAATCAATCTCAAGATTTACACACAATCCAGCAATTCCACGCATAACTTATCGATCACATCCACAGAGCTCCGATTACTAATTAGCTTTCACGAACTAATTATTTGCGCGCCGATACTCGTTAATTACGCGCAAAGAGTGTATTCCGTACGGCAATTATTACGTCCATAAATCGCATCCATCATAGGGCAACGTTTCGGTCCAGCGGTGATTAGTCATTCTCGTTTTGTGGCGCAATATCAGCCTCGTTTATCCGAGCGTTCGACACCGTTAATTCATCACACTTCTACTTCAATTCCCAATTTATCACCATTCACGTCGAGGCGTCACGTGCGCAGGGCCATAGACATAAAAAAAAACAATGACGGAGTCCTCCGGGCAATTTCAAACTTCGCCTGTTTTTTTTGCGTACTGCAGTCGAAAGTTTTCTGATCGGTTTAAGGAATGCACAGGACTGGGATAAAATGATACCAAATAATAATGAATGGGGAAATCATATACAGGATGTCCCAAAAATAGTGGACACACTCAACAGCACGCCACTTATTTAAAGTTATAATACCCCCTAACAATAATCCTATATGAGCTACTGAAGAATAAGAGATGGCCACCGATTCATTAACTGAGAAAATTAAGGTGTCTTGGCCTCACATGTAACTCATTTCCAATAAAAGAAGTTTGAAATTTGAAGTTTACAACAAAATAACGACTCGAGTTTCGACTTCTTACGGTCATTTTCAAGTCATTTAATGTCATTTTCAATAAACATATGAGTAGAAATTATAAAATCTTCAGCAAGAATCTAAAATTTTACTGGCAATTGCAAAGCTTTTACTGGGATTGATGAAATTTCGATAAAATTTATCATATACCCATCGATAATCATGAAACTCTAATTGAAAATTAGCAATAATCATTGGAACGTGTAGAATTTTGATTATACATTAAACAGCCTTGAAAATGATTAAGTTCTTAGCAAGAAATTAAAATTTTGAAGGCAATTACAATTTTTTATTGGAATTGATAAAATATTCAATGAAAGTTATCGAAAATTACCAATATTCATTGGAAAGTGCTAAATTTTAATTAGAAATTAAACATAGCATTAAAAATTATCAAATTCTCAGCAAGTATTTAAAATTTTGCTGGCAATTGCAAATATTTTACCGGAATTGGTGAACTTTTTAATGAAATTTACCAAAAATTCATCTAAAATTAAGAAACTGTAATTGAAAATTTACAATATTCATTGGAAAGTGCAAGATTTTTACTGAAATTGGTGAAATTTTCGATAAAAGTTATCAAACACTTATCGATAATTACGAAACTGTAATTGAACATTAGCAATAATCATTAAGCAGTGCAAAATTTTGATTATAAATTAAACATAGCGTTGCAAATGATAAAATTCTTAGCAAGAAATTACAAAATTTCTGGCAATTGCATTTTTTTTTATTGGAATTGATGAAATTTTCAATGAAAGTTATTGAAAATTAGCATACTCGTTGGAAAGTGCAAAATTTGGTATTGGAAATTAAACATAGCACTAAAAATTGTAAAATTCTCAGCAATTATTTAAAATTTTGCTGGCAATTGCAAATATTTTCGGAATTGATGAAATTTTTAATGAAAGATACCAAAAATTCATCTAAAATTAAGAAACTGTAATTGAAAATCATCAATAGTCATTGGAAAGTGCAAAATTTTTACTGAAATTGATGAAATTTTCGATAAAAGTTATCAAACACTTATCTATAATTAAAAAACTGTAATTGAAAATTTGCAATAATTATTAAGCAGTGCTAAATTTTGATTATAAATTAAACATAGCGTTGAAAATGATAAAATTCTTATCGAGAAATAAAAATTTTGCTGGCAATTGCAATTTTTTTATTGGAACTGATGAAATATTCAATGAAAGTTATCGAAAATTAGCAATATTTATTGGAAAGTGCAAAATTTTAATTAGAAAATAAACATTGCACTAAAACTTATAAAATTCGCAGCAGGTATATAAAATGTTGCTGGCAATTGCAAATATTTGACCGGAATTGGTGAAATTTTTAATGAAATTTATCAAAAGTTCCTCTAAAATTAAGAAACTGTAATTGAAAATTAACAATATTCATTGGAAAGTGCACATTTTTTACTGGAAATGATGAAATTGTCGATAAAAGTTATCAAATACTCATCGACATTTAAGAAACTGTAATTGAAAATTAGCAATAATCATTGGAAAGTGTAAAATCATGATTATATATTAAATATAGCGTTGAAAACTATAAAATCCTTATCAAGAAATTAAAATTTTGCTGAAAATTGCAATTTTTTTATTGGAATTGGCAAAATTTTCAATGTAGGTTATCTAAAATTAGCGTACTCATTGGAAAGTGCAAAATTTTGATTGAAAATTAAACAAAGCACTAAAAATTATAAAATTCTCAACAAGTATTCAAAATTTTGCTGGCAATTGAAAATATTTTACGGGAATTGATGATATTTTTAATGAAATTTGCCAAAAATTCACCTAAAATTAAGAAACTGTAATTGAAAATTAACAATATTGATTGGAAACTGCAAATTTTTTACTGGAATTGATGAAATTTTCAATAAAAGTTATCAAACACTTATCGATAATTAAGAAACTGTAATTGAAAATTAGCAATAATCATTGGAAAGTGTAAAATCTTGAATATAAATTAAACATAGCGTTGAAAATGGTTAAATTATTATCAAAAAATTAAAATTTTACTGACAATTTTTTTATTGGAACTGATGAAATATTCAAGGAAAGTTAAAATTAAAAATAGTCGAAAATTAGGAATATTCATTGAAAAGTACAAAATTTTAATTGAAAATTAAACATAGCACTAAAAATTATAAAATTCTCAGCAAGTATTTAAAAACATTCTGGCAATTGCAAATTTTTACCGGAATTAGTGAAATATTTGATGAAATTTACCAAAAATTCCACTAAAATTAAGAAACTGTAATTGAAAATTAACAATACTCATTGGAAAGTGCAAGATTTTTACTGGAATTGATGAAATTTTCGATAAAAGTTATCAAATACCCATCGGTAATTAAGAAACTGTAATTGAAAATTTGCAATAATCATTGGAAAGTGTAAAATTTTCATTATAAATTAAACACAGCGTTGAAAATGATAAAATTCTTAGCAAGAAATTAAAATGGTGTCCCAAAAATAGTGGACAAACTTAACAACACGCCATTTAGAGATGGCCACTGAGTCCTTAGAGTTAAAAAAAAATATTTTAAACTTTCAAAAAACATGAATCATAGCCGACTTTATTATCAGTATCTACAAATACTGATATTTAATTGGACTACAGATTTTTGTCACGTTGATTTTTCAACAATTTCCATTTTGAAATATATAAATACGCTATTAGAAATGGAAATATCTAATGAGATTATTTAAAAAATATATAATTAAACAACACAATTTAACACATGATTTTCATTTAATTCCTTCTAAGAGCCCTTCTAAACTTGCTGTAATGTTATACCTTTGTTTAACAAACAAATAAACAAATAAACGAATAACTGGCAATATTTCAAATAGTATAGCCCGAGGAATTTTGTTAGTATATTTTAAGGATTCAGTTGGCATCTCCGAGTGGCGTGCTGTTGAGCTTGTCAACTATTTTTGGGACACCCCGTATATGCAAAGGCATATACAATCTACTTATATCTTCTTATAAAATCTACAGCAAGAATATAAAATCTAAATTTTGCACTTTCCAATAAATATTAATAATTTTGAACTTTATTTTCATAATTTTCGGTGAATACTTTGTACGTGTCAATGGCATCTTTTCCAGTAAAAAAATTATCATTGCCTGTATTTTTTTTTTAAATTGATGTTAAAAGTTTCCAACAACATTTTCTCTGTTTTTATGAAAATTTCATCATTTCCAATAAATATGTTACAGTTTTCAGTAAAAATTTTGCAGTTTCCAACCACATATTAAATTTATGCTGAGAATTTTATAATTTTCAGTGCTCTTTTAATATTCAATCAAAGTTTTGCTGTTTCCAACGAATATTGCTAATTTTCAATTATATTAACATAATTTTCGATGAGCACTTTAAGAGTTTCCATAATAATGTTCAATTTACAATAAATTTTTTGCAATTTGCTATCAAAATTTGTAATTTTCAAGTGCAACTTCAGGATTTTTTTTGTTTTTATGAAAATTTCTTCGTTGTCAGTAAATAATTTGCAGTTTTCAGTAAAACTTTTGCAGTTTCCAACAACATATTAAATTTATGCTGATAATTTTATAATTTTCAGTGCTGTTTTCATTTCCAATCAAAAATTTGCCGTTTCCAACGAATATTGCTAATTTTCAATTATAATAACAAAATTTTCGATGAGCACTTTAAGAGTTTCCATGAAAATTTTACCATTTCCAGTAAAACCTTTGCTATTGCCACTAAAATTTTAAATTCATGCTTAAATGTTAAAATTTTCACTGCAATGTTCAATTTACAATAAAAAATATTGCAATTTTCTATCAAAATTTGTAATTTCCAAGTGCAATTTCAGGTATTTCTTTGTTTTTATGAAAATTTCTTCGTTTCCAATAAACAGTTTGCAGTTTTCAGTAAAAAAATTGCGGTTTCCAGCAATATTCTAAATTCATGCTGCGAATTTTGTAATTTTCAGTGCTGTCTTTAATTTCCAATCAAAATTTTGCACTTTCCAATGATTAAAAATAATTTTGAATTACATTTTCATAATTTTCGGTGAATACTTTATACGTTTCAATGGAAATTTCTTCATTTCCAGTAAAATAATTGTTATTGCCTGTATTTTTCTTTAAATTGATGCTGACAATTTTATAACTTACACTGCAATGTTTCATTTATAAACAGAAATTTCGCAATTTAAAATGAAAATTTAAAATTTTCAAATGCAGTCTCATAATTTTCGTAGAGAGTTTCATAAGTACCGATGGAAATTTCATCATTTCCAGTCAAAAAATTGCAACTGCAAGATAAATTTGAAATTAATGCTTAAATTTGATACTTTTTACTGCAATGTTTAATTTACAATCAAAATTTTGCAATTGACTATCAAAATTTGTAATTTTCAAGTGCAATTTCAGGTATTTCTTTGTTTTTGTGAAAAATTCTTCGTTTCCATTAAATATTTTGCAGTTTTCATTAATAAATTTGCAGTTTCCAACAACATATTAAATTTATGCTGAGAATTTTATAATTTACAGTGCAGTTTTAAATTCCAATCAAAATTTTGCACTTTCCAATGAGTATTAATAATTTTGAATTATAATAACATAATTTTCGATGAGCACTTTAAGAGTTTCCATCAAAATTTCACTGTTTCCAGTAAAACGTCTGTTATTGCCACTAAAATATTAAATTCATGCCAAAAATGTTAAAATTTTCACTGCAATGTTCAATTTACATTCAAAATTTTGCAATTTTCTATCAAAATTTGTAATTTTCAAGTACAATTTCAGGTATTTCTTTGTTTTTATGAAAAAATCTTCGTTTACAATAAACATTTTGCAGTTTTCAGTAAAAAAATTGCGGTTTCCAGCAACATTCTACATTCATGCTGCGAATTTTGTAATTTTCAGTGCTGTCTTTAATTTCCAATCAAAATTTTGCACTTTCCAATGATTAATAATAATTTTGAATTATATTTTCATAATTTTCGGTGAATACTTTGTACGTTTCAACGTCAATTTCATCGTATCCAGTAAAACAATTGTAATTGCCTGTATCTTTTTTAAATTGATGCTGACAATTTTATAACTTACACTGCAATGTTTAATTTACAAACAAATTTCGCAATTTAAAATGAAAATTTAAAATTTTCAAATGCAGTCTCATAATTTTCGTAGAAAGTTTCATAAGTACCAATGGAAATTTCATCATTTCTAGTTAAAAAATGCAAATGTAAGATTAATTTTAAATTAATGCTTAAATTTGATACTTTTTACTGCAATGTTTAATTTACAATCAAAATTTTGCAATTTTCTATCAAAATTTGTAATTTTCAAGTACAATTTTCTATCAAAATTTGTAATTTTCAAGTGCAATTTTGTATCAAAATTTGTAATTTTCAAGTGCAATTTTCTATCAAAATTTGTAATTTTCAAGTGCAATTTCAGGTATTTCTTTGTTTTTGTGAAAAATTCTTCGTTTCCATTAAATATTTTGCAGTTTTCATTAATAAATTTGCAGTTTCCAACAACATACAACATATTAAATTTATGCTGAGAATTTTATAATTTTCAATGTAGTTTTAAATTCCAATCAAAATTTTGCACTTTCCAATGAGTATTAATAATTTTGAATTATAATAACATAATTTTCGATGAGCACTTTAAGAGTTTCCATGAAAATTTCACGGTTTCCAGTAAAACCTTTGTTATTGCCACTAAAATATTAAATTCATGCCAAAAATGTTAAAATTTTCACTGCAATGTTTAACTTACAATAAAAATTTGTCAATCTTCTATCAAAATTTGTAATTTTCAAGTGCGATTTCGTGTTTTCTCTGTTTTTTTATGAAATTTTCATCATTTCCAATAAAAAATTTGCTGTATTCAGTAAAACTGTTGCAGTATTCAGTAAAAAAAAAATATGTTTCCAGCAACATTCTAAATTCATGCTGAGAATTTTATAATTTTCAGTGCAGTCTTTAATTTCCAATCAAAATTTTACCGTTTCCAACGAATATTGCCAATTTTTAATTATAATAACATAATTTTCGATGAGCACTTTAAGAGATTCCATGAAAATTTTACCATTTCCAGTAAAACCTTTGCTATTGCCATGAAAATTTTAAATTCATGCTGAAATGTTAAAATTTTCACTGCAATGTTCAATTTACAATAAAAAATGTTGCAATTTTTTATCAAAATTTGTAATTTCCATGTGCAATTTCAGGCATTTCTTTGTTTTTATGAAAATTTCTTCGTTTCCAACAAACATTTTACAGTTTTCAGTAAAAAATGTGCGGTTTTTAGTTTTAATTCCTTTAACTTTAATTTCCAATCAAAGTTTTGCAGTTTTCAATAAATATTAATAATTTTGATTACATTTTTATTATTTTCGATGAATAATTTGTACGTTTTAATGGCAATTTCGTCATTTCCATTAAAAAATTGTAATTGCCTGTATTTTTTTTAATTGGTGTTGACAGTTTTATAACTTTCATTGCAATGTTTATGTTACAATAGATTTTTCGCAGTTTCATAAAAGAAATAGATATTTTCAAGTAAGTAATAAGTATTTTATTAATTTGTATAACTCTGTAATTCTTGTAACGACACCACATAAATAAAATATTTCTAAATATTACCATTTAAATTTTTTCGATGAATATGGTGTTTCATCATTTGCAGTAAAAAAATTCTGTGCTATGTTAAATTTCCACTCAAAATTTTGCACTTCCCAATTAACATTGGTAAGTTTCAATTACAGTTAGTTAATTTTCGATGAATATGTGATAACTTTCATTGAAAATTTAATCAATTTTCACAAATTTGATCAGTTCCAGTAAAAATATTTTCCAATTGTCAGTAAAATTTTAGATACATGCTAAAAATTTTATAATTTTGACTGCAATGTTTCATTTTTGATCAAAATATTGCAGTTTCCAATGAATATTGTTTCAATTACAGTTTCTTAATTTTATGTGAATTTTTGGTATTTTTTATTAAAACTTTCACCAATTCCGGTAAAATATTTGTAATTGCCGAATTTGCCGAAATTGTTAGTGCCACCTGAAAACTCTTTACAGTCCGCACTTTTGCATGGCGCGCTTTCGGCTTACGCACATCTCTGAACCATTATCATTCGCGGTTTAATGCATCATCCTAATGTATTTTTGATCACACAAATACCAAAACAACGTCGACCTTTTACGGATGCGATCATAAAAACCGCGTCCTTTCCACATTCCGAAGGCCGCCCTATATATAGTCGCTCCTGGCGGATCGATTGCCAGTGGCGTCCGTGAACCCATCCCGTTTGACCCCGTGTTCCTGACAGGAAGACGGGAGAATCGCCGGAGGACGACTCGGTCCATCAGGAATGCATTACGGTGGTCCAGAACAGGTGAGAGCCGAGGGAAGTTTAGTGTCCTGGAGGGGATGTTAAAGCGGCATCAAGCGTGTCTGGGCCCAGCAAATTCCATATTAATACGAAGAGCGATGGGAGTTTAAAGAGTTTGAGGTCGTTCGTGCATGTCACGTGAAATAATTATGAGTTTGGTATACTCTGAATCGTATTGACAGTAATTGATAATTAAAATTTGTGAAATAATGATAAGGCTGCAGACTTACACTTAATAGTATTGACAGTAATTGATAATTAAAATTCTCTGCATTCAACATGCAACGTGTAAATAAATATTAATTTTAAATACATATTTATATCATGATAATTACAAATTTGCGAAATTATGATGAAGGTCGCAAAACTACACTAAATGGTATTGACTGTAATTGACAATTAAAATGATCATTGTTGCAAATAAATATAAATTTCAGATTAACATGTTGAAAAAGGCGGAAAGACCCCATATGGGGTCGATAGCCCAATAAAGATCGATAATATATACATATATATATATATATATATATATATATATATATATATATATATATATATATATATATATATATATATATATATATATATATATGTGTGTGTTGAAAATTATTACGACTTATGGTGCATGCGCCGGGCCAGAATCTAAAATATTAAAATTAAAATAATGTACCTAAAAACAGCTCATTGCATTATATGTATCTCAAAAACCAATCATTGTATTATTACCGAATTATGCGCAATTTATTCTTGTATACTATAAAATTTCAAAAAATATATCTCAAAAACCACTTATTGGATTATAACTTAATTATGCATATTTTATTCTAGTATACTCCTCAATACTAGAACAAAAAATAATAATTATTGATACGCTTGTTTTTGAGATATCATTATTTAAATGTGACACTAATCGGAAGAACACACAAATACCCCTTCATACAAAACTTTTAATATCTTAAGAACCGTTCATTGACTTTTAATTAAATTAAACATACTAATTACACAAATATAACATAATATCAGTAATAAATTGTATTCATATTGACACGCTAGTTTTCGAGATATCAATAAAAATCAACGACGAAGACTAAATATAATACGTTAAATCACATGATCGCACCTAAAAATTTAACATTTTAAAAATCACTCATTGGATAATATTTTAATCTTACAAATTAAATGACGGTATATCGTTCTATAGAAATAAAAAATTGCATTCATATTGATATGCTAGTTTTAGAGATATATTTGAATATGAGATAATATTCTTGAAATACTTCAATTATATAAAATTAACATTAAAAGGCGTAACTCAAAAACTACTCATTGGATAATAATTTATTTATGCATATTTTATTTTAGTATTTGATAGAATATGAATAAAAAAATAATAAGTATTTATACGCTTGTTTTTGAGATATCATTGTTTTAATACGTGAAATTATTAAAATGCATCTACAATCATGTAAAAGAAAGCCTATCTCAAATACAACTCAATGGATTATAAATTAATTATGCACATTTTAAACTAGTGTAGTACACAATACTAAAACAAAAAATAAAAAATATTAATACGCTTGTTTTTGAGATATTAGTACTTTAATACATAAAATACTTAAAATTCATCTACAATCACGTAAACAATAGCCTATCTCAAATACAACTTATTGGATTATAAATTAATTAAGCACATTTTAAACTAGTATAGTATACACCACTAAAACAAAAAATTAAAAATATTGGTACGCTTGTTTTGGAGATATCATTATTTTAATACGTGAAATACTTAAAATGCATCTACAATCATGTACTCATTGGCCTATCTCAAATACAACTCATTGGATTATAATGCAATTATGCACATTTTAAACTAGTGTTGTATACAATGCTAAAACAAAAAATAAAAAATATTGATACGCTTGTTTTTGAGATATCATTACTTTACGTAAAATGCATCTACAATCGTGTAAAATAAAGCCTATCTCAAATACGACTCATTGGATTATAATTTAATTATGCACATGTTTAACTAGTGTAGTATACAATACTAAAACAAAAAATTAAAAATATTGATACGCTTGTTTTTGAGATATCATTACTTTAATACGTGAAGTACTTAAAATGCATCTACAATCATGTACAATTAAGCCTATCTCAAATACAACTCATTGGATTATAATTTAATTATGCACATTTTAAACTAGTGCAGTATACAATACTAATAAAAAAAAAATTGGTGCGCTTGTTTTTGAGATCTTATTATTTTAATACGTGAAATACTTAAAATTATCTACAATCATGTAAAATACACCCTATCTCAAATACAACTCATTGGATTATAATTCAATTATGCACATTTAAAACTAGTGTAGTATACAATACTAAAACAAAAAATTAAAAATATTGATACGCTTGTTTTTGAGATATAATTATTTGAATACGTGAAATACTTACAATGCATCTACAATCATGTAAAATTAAATCTATCTCAGATAGAACTCATTGGATTATAATTTAATTTTAAACTAGTGTAGTGTACAATACTAAAACAAATAATTAAAAATAGTGATACGCTTGTTTTTGAGATATCATTACTTTAATACGTAACAAACTTAAAATGCATCTACAATCATGTAAAAAAATCCTATCTAAAATACAACTTATTGGATTATAATTTAATTATGCACAATTTAAACTAGTGTAGTATACAATACTAAAACGAAAAATAAAAAATATTGATACGCTTGTTTTTGAGATATCATTATTTTAATACGTGAAATACTTAAAATGTATCTACTATCATGTAAAAAAAAGGCCTATCTCAAATACAACTCATTGGATTATAATTTAATTGTGCACGTTTTAAACTAGTATAGTATACACCACTAAATCAAAAAATATTGGTACAGTAGTTTTCGAGATATCATTACTTTAATACGTTAAATACTTAAAATTCATCTACAATCATGTAAAATACAGCCTATCTCAAATACAACTCATAGGACTATAATTTAATTATGCACATTTAAAACTAGTGTAGTATACAATACCAAAACAAAAAAATAAAAATATTGATACGCTTGTTTTCGAGATATCATTACTTTAATACATGAAATACTTAAAATTCATCTACAATCATGTAAAAAAAACTATCTCAAATACAACCCATTGGATTACAATTTCATTATGCACATTTTAAACTAGTGTAGTATATAATACTAAAACAAAATATTAAAAATATTGATACGCTTGTTTTTGAGATATCACTACTTTAATACGTGAAGTACATAAAATGCATCTACACTCATGCAAAACAAAAGCCTATCTCAAATACTAATTTAATTTTAAACTTGTTTAGTATACAATACTAAAACAAAAAATTAAAAATATTGACACGCTTGTTTTTGAGATATCACTATTTTAATACGTGAAATACTTAAAATGCATCTACAATCATGTACAATTAAGCTTATCTTAAATACAACTTATTGGATTATAATGCAATTATACACATTTTAAACTAGTGTAGTATAGAATACTAAAACAAAAAATTAAAAATATTGACACGCTTGTTTTTGAGATAGCATTACTTTAATACGTGAAGTACTTAAAATGCATCTACAATCATGTAAAAAAAGCCTATCTCAAATACAACTCATTGGATTATAATGCAATTATGCACATTTTAACCTACAAATATACAATACTATACAATACTAAAACAAAAAAAAAACAAAAATATTGATACGCTTGTTTTTGAGATATCTTTACTTTAATACGTAAAATACTTAAAAATGCATCTACAATCATATAAAAAAGCCTATCTCAAATACAACTCATTGGATTATAATATAATTATGCACATTTTAAACTAGTGTAGTATACAATACTAATAGAAAAATATTTAAAAAAAAAATGATGCTTGTTTTTGAGATATTGTCACTTTAATACGTGAAATACTTTAAATGCATCTACAATCAATTAAAAAAAAACTATCTCAAATACAGCTCATTGGATTATAATTTAATTATGGAAATTTTATAGTAGTGTAGTATACCATACCTAAACAAAAAATTAAAAATATTGGTACGCTTGTTTTTAAGATATCATTACTTTAACACGTGAAATACTTAAAATGCATTTACAATCATATAAAAAAAGCCTATCTCAAATACAATTCATTGGATTATAATTTAATTGTAAAGTAGTGTAGTATACAATATAAAAACAATAATTAGAAATATTGATACGCTTGTTTTTGAGATATCATTACTTTAATACGTTAAGCACTTAAAATGCATCTACAAGCATGTAAAATAAAGTCTATCTCAAATACAACTCATTGGATTATAATTTAATTATGCATATTTTAAACTCGTGTAGTATACTAGACTAACAGAAAAAATTAAAAAATATTGGTACGCTTGTTTTTGAGATATCATTATTTTAATACGTGAAATACTTAAAATACATATACAATCATGTAATAAAAAGCCTATCTCAAGTACAACTCATTCGATTATACTCATTGGATTACAAATTAATTAAGCACATTTTAAACTAGTATAGTATACACCACTAAAACAAAAAATTATAAATATTGGTACGCTTGTTTTTGAGATATCATTATTTTAATACGTGAAATACTTAAAATGCATCTACAATCATTTACAATTAAGCCCATCTCAAATACGACAAATTGCATTTTAATTTAATTATGTACATTTTAAACTAGTGTAGTATACAATACTAATAAAACAATACAATACTAATAATAAAAAAAATAAAAATATTGATACGCTTGTTTTTGAGATATAATTATTTTAAAAGTGAAATACTTGGAATCCATCTACAATAATGTAAAAAAAGCTATCTCAAATACAAAAAATATCTCAAATATCTCAAATACATGTAAAATAACAATAAGAAAGTGAATCTTAAAAAACACTTATTGGATTATATTTTAATTACGCACATTTGATTCTACTATACTACTGAATACTAATCAAATAAATCGAAAATATTGATACGCCTGATTTTGAGATATCATTATTTAAATGTGACACTAATCGGAAAACCACACAAATTGGCCCCATAATATCTAATATTCATACAAAACATTTAATATCTTAGTGAGTGATTCTTACGATGTTAATTTTAAACGATATCTCTAAAACTAGCGTATCAATATGATTGCAATATATTATTTCTATAAAGCGATATGTCATTATTCAATGTGTGTAATTAAAATAATATCTAGTAAGCGATTCTTAAAATATTATTTTTTTAGGCGCTTGTTGGCTATTTTTCAGTGTTTCTGCAATTTATCTCATATTAAAATAATTATATCTCTAAAACTAGCGTATCAATATGAATGAAATTTAGTATTTACATAAAGCGATATGCTATTATTCATTGTGTACAATTAAAATAGGATCCTGTGCGTGATTCTTGGAATATTAATTTTATTAGGTGTTTGGGGACTATTTTTCAATCTTGTTGCAATGTATCTCATATTCAAATTAATGTATCTCTAAAACTAGCGTATCAATATGAATGAAATTTATTATTTATATAAATCGATGTATCATTATTCAATATGTATAATTAAAATAGTATCTAGTGAGCGATTCTTACAATGTTATTTTTTTAGGCGCCTGTTGGCTATTTTCAGTGTTTCTGCAATTTATCTCATATTAAAATAATTATATCTCTAAAACTAGCGTATCAATATGAATGAAATTTAGTATTTATATAAAGCGATATGCTATTATTCAATGTGTACAATTAAAATAGGATCCAGTGCGTGATTCTTGGAATATTAATATTATTAGGTGTTTGGGGACTATTTTTCAATCTTGTTGCAATGTATCTCATATTCAAATTAATGTATCTCTAAAACTAGCATATCAATATGAATGAAATTTATTATTTATATAAATCGATGTATCATTATTGAATATGTATAATTAAAAATAGTATCTATTGAGCGATTCTTACAATGTTATTTTTTTTAGGCGCTTGTTGGCTATTTTTCAGTGTTTCTGCAATTTATCTCATATTAAAATAATTATATCTCTAAAACTAGCGTATCAATATGAATGAAATTTAGTATTTATATAAAGCGATATACTATTATTCAATGTGTACAATTAAAATAGGATCCAGTGCGTGATTCTTGGAATATTAATTTTATTAGGTGTTTGGGGACTGTATTTCAATCTTGTTGCAATGTATCTCATATTCAAATTAATGTATCTCTAAAACCAGCGTATCAATATGAATGAAATTTATTATTTATATAAATCGATGTATCATTATTCAATATGTATAATTAAAATAGTATCTAGTGAGCGATTCTTACAATGTTATTTTTTTTAGGCGCATGTTGGCTATTTTTCAGTGTTTCTGCAATTTATCTCATATTAAAATAATTATATCTCTAAAAGTAGCGTATCAATATGAATGAAATTCAGTATTTATATAAAGCGATATGATATTATTCAATGTGTACAATTAAAATAGGATCCAGTGAGTGATTCTTGGAATATTAATTTTATTAGGTGTTTGGGGACTATTTTTCAATCTTGTTGCACTGTATCTCATATTCAAATTAATGTATCTCTAAAACTAGCGTATCAATATGAATGAAATTTATTATTTATATAAATCGATGTATCATTATTCAATATGTATAATTAAAATAGTATCTTGTGAGCGATTCTTACAATGTTATTTTTTTTAGGCGCTTGTTGGCTATTTTTCAGTGTTTCTGCAATTTATCTCATATTAAAATAATTATATCTCTAAAAGTAGCGTATCAATATGAATGAAATTCAGTATTTATATAAAGCGATATGCTATTATTCAAGGTGTACAATTAAAATAGGATCCAGTGAGTGATTCTAGGAATATTAATTTTATTAGGTGTTCGGGAACTATTTTTCAGTCTTGTTGCAATGTATCTCATATTCAAATTAATGTATCTCTAAAAGTAGCGTATCAATATGAATGAAATTTATTATTTATATAAAGCGATATGCCACCATTTAATGTGTATAATTATAACAGTATCCAGTGAGTGATTCTTACTATTTTTTTAAATTTTTTTAGTCGACTTGGGTGCAATTTTTCAATGTTTCTGCAATGTATCTGTATTCAAATAATTATATCTCTAAAAGTAGCGTATTAATATGAATGAAAATTATTATTTGTATAAAGCAATTTACTGTTATTTCATTTGTATGAGTAAAATAATATCCAATGAGTGATTTTTAAAATGTTAAATTTGTACGTGCGATCATGTGATTTAACGCACTATTTTTAGTCTTCCTCGATTTTTATTGATATCTCGAAAACTAGCGAGTCAATATTAATACAATTTATTACTGATATTAAGTGATATTTGAGTAATTAGTGTGTGCAATTTAATTAAAAGTCAATGAGCGGTTCTTAAGACTAGATACTATTTGAATTATACACATTGAATAATGTTATATCGCATTGACATATCAATTACCGTACTAGACTAATGAAACTTATGTAAATACTTTTCAAAATTGTTTTCTAATGTACCATAAATCCGGGACATAAAATTTGGTCTCATTTTTAAATGGATTGCCCTGTATATTCTTTCATTTTAGGGATCTGCTTCAAGTGGGCTTCACAAATCATTTTTATTTTTAGGGATCAGATGTAACGTTGCCAAGTTATTCAAATTTTAATCAAATTTAATGAAAATTCATGGACCTGGAAAAAAAATCCAAAAAACCAAAATGGTACATTATAAGTTTGTAAGGAATGTGATTTCTGGGGAAACAATCAACATTCCATCATTTCTATCAAAATATTAAAATCCATCAAAATTCATCGCGATGTTATCACATTTTATGGGATTTTCGAAGAAATTTTGCAATTTGTAATGAAAATAACGAAATTTTGTAATTTGTAATGAAAATGACGAAATTTTGATAGTTTCTACCGTAGTTTTTAAGATGTATAATCAACATTTTACACCTTACATTATATTTTTTTGCAAATTACATTATATTCTGTGATATTTTTAATATCTTTGTAAGGAATATGATTTCTGGAGAAATGATATCATATAATAGAAACACATGTAATTATTCTATGCTTGATACACACTCCAAAGCAGATACGAATCAGTTAAACATGAGACCCAGAACCCGCATATTGCGACTCTGCCAGCAATTATATCCCCAAATTAAATTACGCTCGAAAGACTGCAACATACGCAGGAGGAGACCTTCCAGTTCTGGTATTGATTTCGTTCAAAGTTCAGCAAGTCTCTGAAGCCGACAGGAGGAATGGGGATAATGAGCTCTGTAAATTGCAGATGCATTTTTAATATACGCTCAGTGGGCGTGGGCCTACATTCTCACGAAATGGACTGAACGGCTTTAAATATTAACTCAAGGACTATGAAATACATATCCAAATGATTAATGACTGAACCATTCCATTTGCGTGAAAATGCAAAGAAAAAATTGGCACGTTACATGTTTTATGGATTTCAAAAAGATTAGCAACTTCTTTTTTTTTAAATGGAACAAACTCGTTCTAAAATGACTTGCCTTTATAAAACAGTATAAACAGCAAAGAATAAATTGGTACGTTACATGTTTTAGGGATTTCAAAAAGAACAGCAACTTCCTTATTTGAAATGGAACAAAGTCATTCTAAAATGACTTGCCTTTATAAAACAGTAAAAAAACTAAAATTATGTGACTTGCATTTGCACAATTTAAAACGAACTTACCAGTCATCATCACTTCGTGTATGCATTAAATTTAAGAAAGTGAAAAGTAATTGGTGAAATTTTGTGACTTCTATTTTATTATATCCTTCGTAAAAAAACGAATTCTATTTAATGCAATACGTTAAGAAAGTTTAAGATTTCTTATAATTCTCAAGATTTCGAGAACAATAAGATTATAACATACATTATTTTATTATGCACATTTTTCGATAATTTTAAAAATATCTAACCATTTGCGAGAGATTTTCCAAAAATTTCCACGATATCTCGTAATTTTCGAAATGTGTATACATTTCACAATATCAAGCTTTTTAGAGATTTTTCAATAATTTCGAGATTAAAAACTGCAAATTAGGTGACACTTTTCAATATTTCCCAAGATTTCTCAATAATTTTCGAGATTTCGACACATTTCCCAACAAATATCAATAACTCCAGAGATTTTTGAATAATTCCAAAAGAATTTTTAATGATTTTCGAGATTTCTCATTAATTCTCAAGTTTTCGAACATTAAAATAAAAAAATCCAAATTGGTTCACACGATTGACACGATTATTACATAAAATTGAACGATTTTGAGTTTAATTATTTTTAAGTTATTTTTATTTGTTTTCATTATTTGTTTTTTAGAAGTGGTTCGTACTACTTCATTTTAAAATTGTGAATACTTTAAAACTCTTGTTGCAAGTTATACAGAATGATTTAAATTTGACCTCTAGTAATCCATGGAAATTTTGGCAAATTTTGGCGAGATCACCAATTTCGCTTTTCTTATAGGCTGCGAAAATTTCCGTGGATAAACTAGAGCTAAAATTTAAATGATCACTCGGTACAAGTTTGACAAAAATGAAATGATAAAAATATGAAAATAACACGAAAATTTGTTCAGATTTTAAAGTATTATGATTAAATTTGATGAATCTGGACTTCATTCATATTATTATTATTATTATATATTATAATTAATGCATATATTTTTTTTTCTACACATTTTTCGATTATTCTTAAAATATAAAAACATTTCCGCGAGATTTTCCAAAAAAATCCACGATTAATCAATATTTTTCGAGATGTGTATAGATTTCGTAATAATTATCATTTCTGGAGATTTTTCAATAATTTCGAGATCAAAAACTGCAAATTGGTGGACATTTTTCGATAATTCGCAAGATTTTTTAATAATTTTGGAGATTTCCACATATTTCACAACAAATATCAATCATTCCAAAGATTTTTTAACAATTCACAACATTTCTTAATGACAGAATAATCATACAGATGACAAAAGTCATTGTTAAAATTAAACTGTTTTGAGTTTAATTATTTTTAAGTTATTTTTATTTGTTTTCATTATTTGTTTTTTAGTTTGGGTTTTGTAGTACTTAATTTTAAAATTGTGAATACTTTAAAACTCTTGTTGCAAGTTATACAGAATGATTTAAATTTGACCTCTAGTAATCCGTGGAAATTTTGGCAAATTTTGGCGAGATCACCAATTTCGCTTTTCTTATTGGCTGCGAAAATTTCCGTGGATAAACTAGAGCTGAAATTTAAATGATCACTCGGTACAAGTTTGACAAAAATGAATTGATAAAAATATGAAAATAACACGAAAATTTGTTCAGATTTTAAAGTATTATGATTAAATTTGATGAATCTGGACTTCATTCATATTATTATTATTATTATTATATATTATTATTACATTTTTTTCTACATATTTTTCTATTATTCTTAAAATATATAAACATTTCCGAGAGATTTTCCAAAAAAATCCTCGATTGATCAATATTTTTCGAGATGTGTATAAATATCATAATAATTATCATGATTTCTGGAGATTTTTCAATAATTTCGAGATCAAAAACTGCAAATTGGTTGACATTTTTTTATAAATCGCAAGATTTCTTAATAATTTTGGAGATTTCCACAAATTTCCCAACAAATATCAATCATTCCAAAGACTTTTTTAACAATTCACAAAATTTCTTAATGACATAATAATCATACAGTTGACAAACGTCATTGTTAAAATTAAACGATTTTGAGTTTAATTATTTTTAAGTTATTTTTATTTGTTTTCATTATTTGTTTTTTAGTTTGGGTTTTGTAGTACTTCATTTTAAAATTGTGAATACTTTAAAACTCTTGTTGCAAGTTATACAGAATGATTTAAATTTGACCTCTAGTAATCCATGGAAATTTTGGCAAATTTTGGCGAGATCACCAATTACGCTTTTCTTATTGGCTGCAAAAATTTCCGTGGATAAACTAGAGCTGAAATTTAAATGATCACTCGGTACAAGTTTGATAAAAATGAAATGATAAAAATATGAAAATAACACGAAAATTTGTTCAGATTTTAAAGTATTATGATTAAATTTGATGAATCTGGACTTCATTCATATTATTATTATTATTATATATTATAATTATTGCATATATTTTTTTTCTACACATTTTTCGATTATTCTTAAAATATATAAGCATTTCCGTGAGATTTTCCAAAAAAATCCACGATTGATCAATATTTTTCGAGATGTGTATAGATATCATAATAATTATCATGATTTCTGGAGATTTTTCAATAATTTCGAGAACAAAAACTGCAAATTGGTTGACATTTTTCTATAATTTCCAAGATTTCTTAATAATTTTCGAGATTTCCACAGATTTCCCAACAAATATCAATTATTGCAAAGATTTTTTAACAATTCCAAAGACTTTTTAATGATTTTCGAGATTTTTACAGATTTCTCATTAATTCTCAAGTTTTCGATCACTAAAATCAAGAAATCCAAATTGGTTCACACGATTCACACGATTATTACATTCTTTTTTCTACAAATTTTTCGATTATTCTCAAAATATTTAAACATTTCCGCGAGATTTTCCAAAAAAAATCCGCAATTGATCAATATTTTTCGAGATGTGTATAGATATCATAATAATTATCATGATTTCTGGAGATTTTTCAATAATTTCGAGATCAAAAAGTTCAAATTGGTTGCCATTTTTCTATAGTTCCCAAGATTTCTTAATAATTTTGGGGATTTCCACAGATTTCCCAACAAATATCAATTATTCCAACGATTTTTTAACAATTTACAAAATTTCTTGATGACATAATAATTATACAGAAGACATAAGTCATTGTTAAAATTAAACGATTTTGAGTTTAATTATTTTTAAGTTATTTTTGTATGTTTTCATTCTTTGTTTATTAGTTTGGGTTTTGTAGTACTTGATTTTAAAATTGTGAATACTTTAAAACTCTTGTTGCAAGTTATACAGAATGATTTAAATTTGACCTCTGGTAATCCATGGAAATTTTGGCAAATTTTGGCGAGATCGCCAATTTCGCTTTTCTTATTGGCTGCGAAAATTTCCGTGGATAAACTAGAGCTGAAATTTATATGATCACTCGGTACAAGTTTGACAAAAATAAAATGATAAAAATATGAAAATAACACGAAAATTTGTTCAGATTTTAAAGTATTATGATTAAATTTGATGAATCTGGACTTCATTCATATTATTATTATTATTATATATTATTATTATTACATATATTTTTTTTCTACAAATTTTTCGATTATTCTTAAAATATATAAACATTTCCGAGAGATTTTCCAAAAAAATCCACGATTGATCAATATTTTTCGAGATGTGTATAAATATCATAATAATTATCATGATTTCTAGAGATATTTCAATAATTTCGAGATCAAAAACTGCAAATTGGTTGACATTTTTCTATAATTCCCAAGATTTCTTAATAATTTTCGAGATTTCCACAGATTTCCCAACAAATATCAATTATTGCAAAGATTTTTTAACAATTCCAAAGATTTTTTAATGATATTCAGATTTTTACAGATTTCTCATTAATTCTCAAGTTTTCGATCATTAAAATAAAAAAATCCAAATTGGTTCACACGATTGACACAATTATTCATTCCTTTTTCTACAAATTTTTCGATTATTCTTAAAATATTAAAACATTCCCGAGAGATTGTCCAAAAGAATCCACGATTGATCAATATTTTTCGAGATGTGTATAGATAGCATAATAATTATCATGATTTCTGGAGATTTTTCAATAATTTCGAGATCAAAAACTGCAAATTGGTTGAAATTTTTCTATAATTCCCAAGTTTCTTAATAATTTTGGAGATTTCCACAGATTTCCCAACAAATATCAATCATTCCAAAGATTTTTAAACAATTCACAAAATTTCTTAATGACATAATAATCATGCAGATGACAAAAGTCATTGTTAAAATTAAACGATTTTGAGTTTAATTATCTTTAAGTTATTTTTATTTGTTTTCATTATTTGTTTTTTAGTTTGGGTTTTGTAGTACTTCATTTTAAAATTGTGAATACTTTAAAACTGTGGTTGTAAGTTATACAGAATGATTTAAAATTGACCTCTAGTAATCCATGGAAATTTTGGCGAATTTTGGCGAGATGACCAATCTCGCTTTTCTTATTGGCTGCGAAAATTTCCATGGATAACTAGAGCTGAAATTTAAATGATCCCTCGGTACAAGTTTGACAAAAATGAAATGATAAAAATATGAAGATAACACGAAAATTTGTTCAGATTTTAAAGTATTATGATTAAATTTGATGAATCTGGACTTCATTCATATTATTATTATTATTATATATTATAATTATTGCATATATTTTTTTCTACACATTTTTCGATTATTCTTAAAATATATGAACATTTCGGAGAGATTTTCCAAAAAAATCCACGATTGATCAATATTTTTCGAGATGTGTATAAATATCATAATAATTATCATGAGTTCTGGAGATTTTTCAATAATTTCGAGATCAAAAACTGCAAATTGGTTGACATTTTTCTATAATTCCCAAGATTTCTTAATAATTTTCGAGATTTCTACAGATTTCCCAACAAATATAAATCATTCCAAAGATTTTTTAACAATTCACAAGATTTCTTAATGGCATAATTATCATACAGATGACAAAAGTCATTGTTAAAATTAAACGATTTTGAGTTTAATTATTTTTAAGTTATTTTTTTCATTATTTGTTTTTTAGTTTGGGTTTTGTACTACTTCATTATAAAATTGTGAATACTTTAAAACTCTTGTTGCAAGTTATACAGAATGATTTAAATTTTTGGTAATCCATGGAAATTTTGGCGAATTTTGGCGAGATCACCAATTTCGCTTTTCTTATTGACTGCGAAAATTTCCGTGGATAAACTAGAGCTGAAATTTAAATGATCACTCTGTACAAGTTTGACAAAAATGAAATGATAAAAATATGAAAATAACACGAAAATTTGTTCAGATTTTAAAGTATTATGATGAAATCTGATAAATCTGGACTTCAATTATTGTGTGATGAGTTTAAACAGGACACGCTTTTCAGGATTAATAATTCACGCGTTTGCTGGATTTCGCTCCAGCGGCAAATTCTAAAATTGCTAGATGAGTTTGTTTAAGCGGAAATTTAATTAGCGGCATTACAACGAGTTTCGGCTCATCCGCGACATGATAATGTACTCTGAGTTGTGTCTGTGACATGTTTGCATGCTGCATGTTGTTTAAATACAGGGCGAATGGGCGATGTAATGCCATTTTTTATGTAGCTAGTGCTAATGGAATTTGGCACATATTTGGAATTTGGCCTAATAAATATTATTATGTATCAAAAATATTTTAATTAAATGTCCTCGAATGCAAAGCCACAAACTACTAATCTAATTAAAAAGAAATTTTTAAATGAGGAGTTTATAAACGTTCGACAGATTTTTTCCAGGTATGCTAGAACTCGTGTAATTTAATTTGTAAAAGTTTTGATAAATAGTTAAGTTCCTTTAAAATTTAGTACGGATATAACTATCACTTTCTCTCCTATTTCTAGTACATATCTATTTATATACATAATGTTACTATTAAGTTAGGTTAGGTTAGTATTTAAAATTAAATATTTTGTATATCCCTGTTAAATATCAATGTTTATTTGAAAAAATAGAAATATAACTTAAACTTAAAAAAAAAAATATTTCATTAATCACTGAATAAAATTTAAAATAACACTATAAATTAAAATATTGTAAATTATTTCGTGAAGCTTTCGATGATGAATGGTTTCCTTCAAATGTAGTACGCAGGCATCAACAGTATATCTATAACTATCACTTTCTTTCCTATATCTAGTACATATCTATTTATATACATAATTGTCGATTAGGTTAGGTTAGGTTAGGTGGCCCACTAGACCTTGCGTACATTGCATTCTCGCAACCTTGCTAAGTCCACGTTCCAATACAATGATACATACAATTCCATTACTACCCGACACATTGAGATATTTTAAAATTTCAAAACTAAACAAAATCTAAAATGAAAACTAAATTTAATAAACTCAACAAAATCTAAAATGAAAACTAAATTTAATATACCTAACAAAACCTAAAATGAAAACTAAATTCATTAAACTAAACTAAAAGTGATCACTTGTTGCAAAAATATTTCAATATGATTGTGAGAATATATCGTAGAATAATGAGATTCATTTGTTTGTCATTTACTATTCATACGCTGCACTATTGTTTTTCATAAAGAACGTTTCCACAAAGAAAACACAAAGTGCTCACAAACACTAAAAGCAAACCGCGACACTTTAACTAATTCAATTTGCGAGATGCCGTAATTAATTATTCCTCCTCCACGCAAATATTTATCCACGCGAGGCGAGGATTTTTTCCTCGAGCACTTCATTAGGTCCTCCTGCATTATAAATGGAAACGCCGGAAGCAAGTTTGCTAATTCTGCATTTCCTGGCGAATCGCAATCTGCCACTGTTTTCTTTTAATCGCACATACGTGCAAAACTTTTAATTGGATTTTCAGTTTAACACACAGCTTTGTCATTTTTATAACCGTCACTAGTATTCTTCATAAAATGTACACGTAGCAATTATTCATCAGAAGGCGACTTTACACGAATAATTTAAAAAAAAACACTAATTTAAAATTCCAAGTATTTCAAATTAAATATTTTAAATTGTAGGTAATTGTTGTTAAAGAGTCAATGTTCATTTAAAAAAATGGAAATATCACTAAAACTTAAACAAAAATTTTCAAACAAAAAATGGTATATCTCTAGAATCCCTCATTGGATTTATTTTTAATTACATTATTAATCGAATAATCATTGAATTTAATTTTAAAAAAGTATTTAAGTATTTAATATTAAATGTGTTAAATTGTAGATATCCCTTTTAAAGGGTTAATGTTTCTTTAGAAACAAAATGGAAAAAACACTCAAATTTAAATCAAAATAAATTGATTAATCATTGAAATAAATTTAAAAATAAACACTAAAAATTAAAATTGCAAGTATTTAATATTAAATATTTTAAATTGTAGATATCCTTTTTAAAGGGCCAATGTTTATTTAGAAACACAATGGAAATAACACTAAAATTTAAATCAAAATTAATTGATTAATCATTGAAATAAATTTTAAAAAAACATAACATAAAAATGTACATGTAGCAATAATTATTCATTAGAAGGCGACTTTAAATCAATAATTTAATTAATTAATTAAACACACTACTTTCAGAAGTGCAAATATTTAAAATTAAATATTTTGAATTGTAGATATCCTTGTTAGTGTTCATTAAAAAAAATGGAAATATCGATAAAACTTAAACAAAAATTAATCGAATAATCATTGAATTTAATTTAAAAAACAACACTAAAAATTAAAATTGCAAGTATGTAATATTAAATATTTTAAATTGTAGATATCTTTTTTAAAGGGTCAATGTTTCTTTAGAAACAAAAAAGAAATAACACTAAAATTTAAATCAAAATGAATTGATTAATCATTGAAATAAATTTAAAAAATAAACACTAAAAATTAAAATTGCAAGTATTTAATATTAAATATTTTAAATTGTAGATATCCTTTTTAAAGGGTCAATGTTTATTTAGAAACACAATGAAAATAACACTAAAATTTAAATCAAAATGAATTGATTAATCATTGAAATAAATTTAAAAAAAACATAACATAAACATGTACATGTAGCAATTATTCATTAGAAGGCGACTTTAAATCAATAATTTAATTAATTAATTAAACACACTACTTTCAGAAGTGCAAATATTTAAAATTAAATATTTTGAATTTTAGATATCCTTGTTCAAGAGTTAATGTTTATTAAAAAAAATGAAATGTAACTAAAACTAAAATGAAAATTAATTCATTAATCATTAAATTAAATTATAAAACAGATTAAAAAATTAAAATTGCAATTATTTAAAACCAAATATTTTAAATTGTAGGTATATATGTTAATTTGTATGTTAAAGAGTTTGTTTATAAGTTTGTATAAGTAATTGTTTATATTAGTAAATGTTTATTTAAAAACAATAGAAATATCTATTATATTATTCTCAGAGCTTTGTAAAAAGTATTTCTATAATAAACAATCATATTACGTTTACATTTTTTCACAACGTTATTTATATATAGCAAAATATAAAAATAAAGTTGTGAAAAAAGATAAACGTGAATTGATTGATTATAATAGTATTATCACTTAAACTAGAATTTTCAAATACTTGAAGAAATAACACATACTTGTTTGTTAAGTTATGAATAATGGGATTTCAAGTTTTAATATATATATTTTTTAATATTACTATCCTTAAAGTATGGCAAAACATAGACATAAAAAATAATATTACAACTATCATTATAAACAATTTGTTATTAACAAATGAAAAAATTACTAATGTTTATTAGAAGAAAAAAAAAGGAAATATAACTAAAACTTCAATAAAAAATTATTGATTACTAACTGAATTAAATTTAAAAAAAGATAAAAAAATGAAAATTGTAAGTATTTAAAACAAAATATTTTAAATTGTAGATATATATGTTAATTTGGATGTTAAAGAGTAAATGTTTATTTAAAAACAATAGAAATATCTATTATATTATTTTCAGAGCTTTCTGGAAAGTATTCCTATAATAATCAATCATATTACGTTTAAATTTTTTCACAACTTTATTTACATATAGCCAAATATATAATGTTGTGAAAAAAGGTAAACGTAATTTGATTGATAATAATAGAAATATCACTTAAACCAGAATTTTCAAATACTTAAAAAAATTACACTTATTCTTGTTTGTTAAGTTATGCAAAATGAGATTTCAAGTTTTAATATATATATATATATATATATATATATATATATATATATATATATATATATATATATATTTTAATATTACAATCCTTAAAATATGGCAAAACCCAGAAATGAAAAATAATATTTCAACTATGATTATAAACTAATAACAAATTGTTTATAATCATAGTTGAAATATTATTTTTCATTTCTGGGTTATGCCATATTTTAAGGATTGTAATATTAAAAATGACGTTAAAAACGTTAAAATGATCTAAAATCAAATATTCTTAGCAACAATTATATATCTTAAGAACGTATCATTGCAAATAAACTAAATTCTGCGGATCACATTTTAATACATCGAGAAATATTAATAATAATTTACATTCATATCAATACGCCTGTTTTAGAGATATCGTCATTTAAATACGAAATAAATTGCAGATACACTTAAAATAGCATAAAATTAAAATTATTTTAAGAATCACTCATTGGAAATAAATTGAATTGCAGAGTTTCAATATCAGTATATCACTTAATATAAGTAATAAATTTCATTCATATCGATGCGCTAGTTTTTGAGATGTCATTATTTACATCTGAGACTGAACTGAGAAACACTTAAAATACCACAAAATATCGACTGTTCAAACAAAAAAAATAATATCTTGATAATCGCTCATTGGATTTTATTGGAATTACACATGCCAAATACAAATATATGACTCAATAACAGAAATAAATTGCATTCCATTTGATACGCTCGTTTTCGAGTTTCTGTCGTTTATGTATGAGAAAAACTGCAAAAACACCTAAAAAACACTTAATATTCGACATTTTTATACAAAAAAATATATATTTCAAGAATTCACCATTGGAATTAAAATTAATTAAACCCATTCAATATCAGCCTATCACTCTATAGCAGCAATAAACTAGATAAATATTGATACGGTGATTTTTGAGATATTGTTATTTAAATATGAGCCTAATTAGTGGAAAACTGAAAATAGTTCTAATATTTGATAGTTTCAAACAAAAAGTGAGACATCTCAAGAATTCATCATTGGATCTAAATTTCATTATGCCCATTTAATGTCAGTGTATCACTATATAGCAGCAATAAATTACATTAATATTGATACGATGCTTTTTGAGATATCATTATTAAAATATGAGCCTCATCGGAGGGACAATTAAAATCGTTCCAATATGCGATATTTTAAAACCAAAATTGATATATCTCAAGAATCCCCTATTGGATTTAAATCCTATTGCGCTCATTTAATATCAGTATATCGAGCTATACCACCAATAAATTACATTAATATTGATACGGTGGTTTTTGAGATATCGTTATTTACATATGAGTCTAACTTGAGGAACACTTAAAATAGTTATAATATTCGATATTTTTAAACAAAAATTATTATATCTCAAATATCTCTCATTGGATATTTATTAAATTGCAGAGATCGAATACTAGTATATTGAGTTATGTTACCAAAAAATTCTATTTATATTAATACGCTAGTTTTTGAGATTTCTTTATTTATGTATGGAATATTTTAAAAAAACATGTTTGAAATTCGATATTAGAAAACAAAAATGATATGTCTATAGAATCCCTCATTGGATTTAATTTTAATTACACTCATTTAATAACAGTATATCACGCTATAGCAGCAATAAATTACATTGATATTGATACGGTGATTTTTGAGATATCGTTATTTAAATATGACCCTAATTGGTGAAAAATTTCAAATAGTTCTAATATTAGATATTTTCCAACAAACATTGATATATCTCAAGAATCCATCATTGGATCTAAATTTAATTTTACTCATTTAATACTAGTATATCACACTACTGCAGCAATAAATTACGTTGATATTGATACGGTGATTTTTGAGATATTGTTATATAAATATGAGCCTAATTGGAGGAACACAGAAAATAATTCTAATTTAATATTTTCAAACAAAAAATGATATATCTCAAGAATCCATTATTGGATCTAAATTTAAATCTACCGTTTTAATATCAGTATATCATTCTATAGCAAAAATAAATTCCAGTAATATTGATACGGTGGTTTTTGAGATATCGTTATTTAAATATGAGCCTAATTGGAGGAACACTTAAAATTATTTGATATTTGAAAACCAAAATTGATATATCTCTAGAATCCCACATTGGATATCAATTTAATTATACCAATTTATTACCAGTATATCACTCTATAGCAGCAATAAGTTATATTAATATTGATACGGTGATTTTTGAGATATCATTATTTAAATATCAGCCCAATTGGTGGAAAACTTAAAATAGATATAATATTTGATATTCTCAAACAAAAATTAATATAACTCAAGAATCCATCATTGGATTTAAATTTAATTATACGAATTTAATATCAATATATCACTCTATAGCAGCAATAAATTACATTAATATTGATACGGTGGTTTTTGAGATATCGTTATTTAAATAGGAACTTATTTGAAGAAACATTTATTACTTATAATAGTTCCAATATTCGATATTTTCAAACAAAAATTGATATATCTCAAGTATCTATCATTGTATATTTTTTTAAATGCAGATATCGAATACAAGTATATCGGTTTACATTAGCGAAAAAAAAATGCAAAATGCAAAATAAGCGAACATTGGAATAACAGCTTTCAATATTTGATATTTTATCTTTTTAAAATTGATATATCTTAAGAATCCCTTATTGGATTTAAATTTAAATATGCCCATTTAATTTCAGTATATCGAGCTATATCAGCAATAAATTACATTTATATTGATACGGTGGTTTTTGCGAAATAGTTGCTTAAATAAGAGCTTAATTGAAGAAACACTTAAAATAGTTTTAATATTCGATATTTTCAACAAACAAAAATTGATATATCTCAAGAATCCATCATTGGATCTAAATGTAATTATACCCATTCAATACCACTATATCGCTCTATAGCAGCAATAGATTATATTAATATTGATATGGTGGTTTTTGAGATATAGTTATTTGAATATGAGCCTAATCGGAGGCACTCTTAAAGTATTATTCCTATACACTTAAAGTAGTTTTAATATTTTGAATTATTGTAATGTTCATTCTGAATTTGAATACAATAAATGATATTATTATTTAAAAAATCAAAAACATCAAAAAAGTCATGATTTTCTTCATTTAAAAAAAATATAATTACAAATATAATTGTAATTAGATATAACAACCTTAAATATATAACTGGTATTTTATGGATAAACCGTTAAACTTAATAAAATATAATACTATGTGAAAAAAATTAAATATGCATTGAAACAAGCAAAATAGTGACTTGGCATATTTTGATTACAACAAAATATCTTCTTTGGACTAATTACAATTTCAGGTTTATAAAACTACTAACATACGTGCTCTTGACATATTTGAATATCAAAAATCTATTTTTTTATTTTTTTCTCGTGGACGTGGACACACTGTGTATACTTGAAATTACGTATCACTAATTTTAGTGCGACTGTCAAACTAAGTAGTTTCGGTTTTTTTTTTCAACTAAAAATGCCTTTGCCTCTAGTAATGAAAACCCTTGCGTAATCATCGCCTTAATTAAACCCTGCCTTTTCTCGGTCCTCCACTTCTTCAAAGGGCAATTCGTTAAAGTGGCCATAAAGAACTCTCGACAGCAGCCGGCTGCTACATATGCAATTGGAAGATTCCTCCACACCTCTCGCTTAATCCGGCCCTCACGCCCACGCAGTCGCAGCCTTAATTAGCCCGTGCGAGCGCTCTCGGCTCCGCGGCGCTGTTAAATATGTATCGAAGGTAATGAAGAAGTTGCAGGTCTTCAATAAAAGTGGCCAGGGCCTTAATTAGTGCTGCCAATTATTAAAACTCCTCCGCCGAGGGCTGAATATTGCAGGGGCGCTACGATTAATTGGGTGAGACGAGCCGTGGTTCTCGCTGCAGAGGAAATTAAGCCCCGAGACCCTTGCCTTAATTAAATGTAAGAAACGGAAGAAACTGAAGTGATGGTGATTATTATATGATTGCGAAAATTTCAGGTGGAGCTTCAGTATAATCCGAGATGAAATTCCTGCTTCTGTCTTATTCCTAAGAGAGATTTAAGCCATGTTTCTAAACCTCTTTATGAGGTCAACAATCAGCAAATTAATTTTTATTTCAAGAATTATAAGAGATGCTTAAATCGTAAATAAATTTCTGCAGAAGAAATAAAACGAAGAAGCGCGTGATAATTATACAAGCTGACAAGATGTTACTTTCCATCATTGCAAATCAATTACAATCATCATCCAATATTTCCATCTTTACAAAATGATGGATAATTTTTTGGTATGTCCAAAGGTGAAAAAAAAAAATAATGTAATGAGAACGGAATCGACTTTATTGGGACGATTTAAAAAAATCTCTATCGGGATCATCACCAATCAAACTTTTAACGAATGATTAAAACATTTTCTTGTTGTTTTCTTTCAGGTTAGATAAGGAGGCGAGCGCCAAGGACTCGCGCAATCCCGGCGCCTCCACCAAGGATCGGGGCCTCCATCACTCGCGGCGCGACAGCACCTCCCGCAAGGATCAGACCTACACGAAGCGCCACAGGGACAGGCTGCTGCAGGGCAGCTTGGAGAACGTCTCCTGCAACCCGCTGGGAGAACTAGCCCTGCAGGAGTCCTCCCTGCGGAGGAGCCGCAGCTTGGCCATCTCCAGAGAGGACGTCTTCACGAACTTAGAGATACCCAGCGCGTCGAGGAACAGGAGGTCGCAGCTCATTCCAAGGGCCAAATTGATCGATCGATGCTACAGTAAAGACAGGTAGATACAAAGGGACAAATGCTCAAGTTGTAAAGGAATTTCCAAGACACACGAAATAGCATCAAAGTTACTACATTATCAGTAATCTTGTAACTAGTAATGCACTGGAAATGTCTTACTAGTCTTACTGCAACAATTTAAAAGACTTGCAAATTAATTTATGTCTTTGAAAAAAAATCATACAAATAGCTTATAATTACAAAACTATGTAATTATAAGCTCAATAATAATTTATTTCATTCACAATATAGAATGCATCCACAATATATTTTTCATGCCTGTCGTCACAAAAGCCAAATCAATCATACTACAAGTAAAAGTGTAATAGTTTTATATAAAAGAGAACACCATGACATCCTCGAAAACTCATAATTTTGACAACAATATTTAAATGAGAACTCGAGAAGCTTTCAAGGTACAACTTTGACTATTATTTATGAAACTTTATACTATCAACAGAAAACTAATAAAGATATTTAAATTCTGCCAATGCCAATACACGTGTTGTAAACTGCAACAATTTGAAGGAATAGAATAGTATGTATTTTTCATGCTGGTCGTCACACAAGTCAAATCAATGAGGAAAATCAGAAGTATTAATCATCAGGATGGTTTTGCCCTTTACTTCGTGGTAGTCAATATTAAAAAAACAGAGAAACAAGTTGCTATCTTTTTACCACAAAATGTATGTTTGTGGTAAAAACATAGCTAGTTCTTTCTGTTTAACAGAAGTATTAGAAGGAGGAAATTAGAATTTCATCTGCGAAACCCTGCAATATCACTGAAATTATAACCAAATGTTTCATAATTATCCATATAATTAGCTACTGTGTAACGATGCAGTTCATAATGTTGAAGCCTGCAATATTACTGAAATTATAACAAAACTCTTCATAATTATCCATATAATTAGCTACTGTATAACGATGCAGTTCATAATGTTGAAATAAATTTTGCTTGCGTTTCTTTTCGTGCATCTAGTCAACTTTGTCGATCACGTCCTAAACACAGGAAGCAATCTAGGGAAGGCTGCAGCCCTGATTAGTGCCCCAAACGTCCCCAATTCCACCTGCAGGCTTCTATAATAGATAAGGCCAAATCCATCAGTCGAGGCACGGAATTTTCGGGTTGGAATTTGGCGCACGAACAACGTTCAATTTATTCACCGATCCGTCAGGGGAATTGCGGCAGATCGAGTTAAAATTGTAAAATTATGACACTTGCCCCGCACAGATTATTTAACGATGTTATCGTATTGATTTTTCGTCAAAATAAAAATAATTCGCAAATTTACCAGACGAAAACCAAAACAATTAAACCTACATTAACCTTACGTACTTAAGATTCAGACACATATTTAAATCTCTATTTCTCAAAAACCACAGTGTCAATATAATAGTTATTTATTGCTGCTATAGAGTGATATACTAATATTGAATGGGTATAATTAAATTTAGATCCAATGATGGATTCTAAAGATATATCAATTTTGGTTTGAAAATGTCAAATATTAGAACTATTTTCAGTGTTCCTACAATTAAGCTCATATTTAAATAGTGATATCTCAAAAATCATCGTATAAATATCAATGTAATTTATTTCACCTATAGCGTGATATACTGTTATTAAATGGGTAGAATTGAATTAAGATCCAATGATGGATTCACGAGATATATCATTTTTTGTTTGAAACTATCAAATATTAGTACTGTTTTCAGTGATCCTCAAATATGGCTCATATTTAAATAACGATATCTCAAAAACCACCGTATTTATATTACTGGATTTTATTTTTGATACATAATGATATACTGATATTGAATGCAAAAAATTAAATTTAGATCCAATGATGGATTCTTGAGATGTATCATTTCTTGTTTGAAACTATCAAATATTAGAACTATTTTCAGTGTTCTTGAAATTCGGCTCATATTAAAATACCAATTTCTCAAAAATCACCGTATCAATATCAATGCATTTTATTTTTGATACAGAATGATATACTGATATTAAATGGGCATCATTCAATTTAGATCCAATGATGGATTCTTGAGATATATAATTTTTTGTTTAAAAATGTAAAATATTAGAACAATTTTCAGTGTTCCGAGAATTAGGCTCATATTTAAATAACGATTTCTCAAAAATCACCGTATCAATATCAATGAAATTTACTGATGCTGTTGGGTGATATACTGTTATTAAATGGGTAGAATTAAATTTAGATCCAATGATGAATTCTTTAGATATATTTTTGTTTGAAAATATCAAATATTAGAACGATTTTCAGTAGTCCTCCAATTAGGCTCATATTTAAATAACGATTTCTCAAATTTCACTTTATCAATATTAATGTAATTTATTACTAGTATTAAGTGATATACTGATATTAAATAGGTGTAATTAAATTTAGATCCAATGATGGATTCTTCAGATATATCATTTTTTGTTTGATAATATCAAATATTTGAACGACTTTAAATGTCCCTCCAATGAGGCTCATATTTAAATAATGATATCTCAAAAACCATCGTATGAATATTACTGCAATTTATTTTTGCTATAGAATGATATACTGATATTAAATTAGTATAATTAAATTTAGATCCAATGATAGATTCTTGACATATATCATTTTTTGTTTGAAAATGTCAAATATTTGAACCATTTTCAGTGTTCCTTCAATTAGGCTTATATTTAAATAACGATTTCTCAAAAATCATCGTATCAATATCAATGTAATTCATTGCTGCTATAGCGTGATATACTGGTATTAAATGGGTAGAATTAAACTTACATCCAATGAGGGATTCTTGAGATATCTCATTGTTCGTTTGAAAATATCAAATAACAATCAAAACTATTTTAAGTGTTCATCCAATTAGTCATATATTTAAATAACGATATCTCAAAAATCACCGTATCAATATCAATGCAATTTATCGCTGCTAGAGCGAGATATATTGATATTAAATGGGTAGATTTAAATTTAGATCCAATGATAGATTCTTGAAATATATCATTTTTTGTTAGAAAATGACAAATATTAGAACTATGTTCAGTATTCCTCCAATTAGGCTCATATTTAAATAACGATATTTCAAAAATCACCGTATCAATAGCAATGCAATTTATTGCTACTATTAAGTGATATACTTGTATTTAATAGGTACAATTAAATTTACATCCAATGACGGATTCTTGAGATATATAATTTTTCGTTTGAAAATATCAAATATTAGAACTATTTCAAGTGTTCCTCCATTTAGGCTCATATATAAATAACGATATCTCAAAAACCACCGAATCAATATCAATGTAATTTATTGCTGCTATAACGTGATATACTGATATTAAATGGGTATAATTAAATTTAGATCCAATGATGGATTTTTGAGATATATAAATTTTTGTTTGAAAATATCAAATATGAAAACTATTTTAGATGTCCCTCCAATAAGGCTCATATTTAAATAACGATATAATTTATTGCTGCTGTAGAGTGATATACTGATTTTAAATGGGTAAAATTAAATTTAGATCCAATGATGGTTTCTTGAGATATATCATTTTTTATTTGAAAATATTAAATATTAGAATGAATTTAACTGTCCTTTGAATGAGGCTCATATTTAAATAACGATATCTCAAAATTCATTGTATCAAGATCAATGCAATTTATTGTTGCTATAGCGCGATATATCATCATTAACTGAGTGTAATTTAAATTAAATCCAATGAGAGATTCGAGAGACATATCATTTTTTATTTGCAAATATCGAATATTCGAAGCTTTTTTAATTTTCCGTACATCGTACATCGGTAGAAATCTCAAAAACCAGTGTATCAATATAAATATAATTTATTATTAATATAAACCGATATACTAGTATTCAATATCTAAAATTTAATAAATATCCAATGAGAGATACCAATTATGAGTTATATCAATTTTTATTTGAAAATGTCAAAGTAAATATCAAGTATTAGACCGATTTTAACTGTCCCTCCAATGAGGCTCAAATTTAAATAACAATATCTCAAAAACCATCGTATGAATATTATTGCAATTTATTTTTGCTATAGAATGATATACTAATATTAAATGAGTATAATTAAATTCAGATCCAATGATGGATTCTTGAAATATATCATTTTTTGTTTGAAAATGTCAAATATCAGAACTATTTTCAGTATTCCTTAAATTAGGCTCATATTTAAATAACGATATTTCAAAAATCACCGTATCAATATCAATGCAATTTATTGCTTCTATTAAGTAATATACTGATATTAAATGGGTATAATTAAATTTAGATCCAATGATGGATTCTTGAGATATATAAATTTTGGTTTGAAAATATCAAATATTAGAACGATTTTCAGTATTCCTCGAATTAGGCTCATATTTAAATAACGATATCTCAAAAACCACCGTATTAATATTACTGCATTTTATTTTTAGTACAGAATGATATACTGATATTAAATGGGCATAATAAAATTTAGACCCAATGATGGATTCATGAGATATATCATTTTTTGTTTGAAACTATCAAATATTAGAACTATTTTCAGTGATCCTGAAATCAGGCTCATATTTAAATAACGATATCTCAAAAACCACCGTATTAATATTACTGCATTTTATTTTTAATACAGAATGATGTACTGATATTAAATGGGCATAATTAAATTTAGTTCCAATGATGGATTCTTCAGATATATAATTTTTTGTTTGAAAATGTAAAATATTAGAACTATTTTCAGTGTTCCTCCAATTAGGCTCATATTTAAATAACGATATCTCAAAAATCACCGCATCAATATCAATGCAATTTATCGCTGGTATAGCGTGATATACTGATATTAAATGGGTAGAATTAAAATTAGGTCCAATGATCGATTCTTGAAATAAATCAGTTTTGGTTTGAAAATATCAAATATTAGTACTATTTTAAGTGAACCTAGAATTAGGCTCATATTTAAATAACGATTTCTCAAAAATCACCGTATCAATATCAATGCAATTTATCGCTGCTAGAGCGTGATATACTGATATTAGATGGGTAGAATTAAAATTAGACCCAATGATCGATTCTTGAAATAAATCAATTTTTGTTTCATAATATCCAACATTAGAATTATTTTAAGTGTTCCTCCAATTAGGCTCATATTAAAATAATGATATCTCAAAAACCACCGAATCAATATTACTGCAATTTATTTTTGCTTCAGACTAATATAATGTTATTAAATGGAAATAATTACATTTAGATCCAATGATGGATTCTTGAGATATATCATTTTTTGCTTGAAACTATCAAATATTAGAACTATTTTCAATGATCCTGAAATTGAGCTCATATTTAAATAACGATTTCTCAAAAATCACCGTATCAATATCAATACAATTTATTGCTGCTATAGAGTGATATACTGGTATTAAACTGGTATAATTAAATTTAGATCCAATGCAAGATTCTTTAGATGTATCAATTTTTGTTTGAAAATATCAAATATTAGAACTATTTTCAGTATTCCTCCAATTAGGCTCATATTTAAATAACGATATCACAAAAATAACCGTGTCAATATCAATGAAATTTATTGCTGATATAGCTCGATATACTGATATTGAATTGGTATAATTAAATTTTAATCCAATGCGGGATTCTTGAGATATATCAATTTTTGAAAATATCGAAAATTAGAACTATTTTTAGTGTTCCTCCAATTATTCTCATTTTTAGATAACGATCTCTCAAAAACCATCGTATCAATATCAATGTAATTTATTTCTGCCATAGAGTGATATACTGTTATTAAATGAGTGTAATTAATATTACATCCAATGAGGGATTCTAGAGACATATCATTTTTTGTTTGAAAACATCAAATATTAGAACTATTTTAAGTGTTGCTCCAATTACACTGATATATAAATAACGATATCTTAAAAATCACCGTATCAATATCACTGCAATTTATTGCAGCTATAGAGTAATATACGGATATTAAATGGGTAGAATTAAATTTACATCCAATGATGGATTCTTCAGATATATTACTTTTTGTTTGACAATATCAAATATTAGAACTATTTTAAGTGTTATTCTAATAAGGCTCATATTTAAATAACGATTTCTCAAAAATCACCGTATCAATTTCAATGTGATATATTGTTGTTATAGCGTGATATACTGGTAATAAATGGGCAGAATTAAATGTAGATCCAATGATGTATTCTTGAAATATATCATTCTTTGTTTGAAAATATCATATATTTGAACTATTTTGAGTGTTCCTTCAATTAGGCTTATATTTAAATAACGATTTCTCAAAAACCACCGAATCAATATTAATGTAATTTAGTGCTGATATGGAGTGATACACTAATATTAAATGAGTAAACTTAATTTTAGATCCAATGGTGGATTCTTGAGATATATCATTTTTTGTTTGAAAATATCAAATATTAGAACTATTTTAAGTGTTTTTCTAATTAGGCTCATATTAAAATAACTATATCTCAAAAATCACCGTATTAATCTCAATGCAATTAATTACAGCTATAGCGTGATATACTGGTATTAAATGGGTAGAATTAAATTTAGATCCAATGATGGATTCGTCAGATGTATCATTTTTTGTTTGAAAATATCAAATATTAGAACGATTTTCAGTATTCCTCCAATTAGGCTCATATTTAAATAACGATTTCTCAAATATCACTTTATTCATATTAATGTAATTTATTACTACTATTAAGTGATATACTAATATTAAATAGGTGTAATTAAATTTAAATCCAATGATGGATTCTTCAGATATATCATTTTTTGTTTGATAATATCAAATATTAGAACGATTTTAAATGCCCCTCCAATGAGGCTCATATTTAACTAACGATATCTCAAAAACCATCGTATGAATATTACTGCAATTTATTTTTGCTATAGAATGATATACTGATATTAAATGCAAATAATTAAATTTAGATCCAATGATGGATTCTTGAGATATATCATTTTTTGTTTGAAACTATCAATATTAGAACTATTTTCAGAGTTCCTGAAATGAGGCTCATATTTAAATAACGATATTTAAAAATTCAGTTTATCAATTTCTATGCAATTTAGGGGTGCTATAGAGTGATATATTGATATTAAATGGATATAATTAAATTTAGATCCAATAATGGATTCTTCAAATATATATTGTTTTGTTTGAAAATATTATATATTAGAACTACTTTCAGTATTCCTCCAATAAGGCTCATATTTAAATAACGATATTTCAAAAATCACCGTATCAATATCAATGCAATTTATTGCTTCTATTAAGTAATATACTGATATTAAATGGGTATAATTAAATTTAGATCCAATGATGGATTCTTGAGATATATAAATTTTGGTTTGAAAATATCAAATATTAGAACGATTTTCAGTATTCCTCGAATTAGGCTCATATTTAAATAACGATATCTCAAAAACCACCGTATTAATATTACTGCATTTTATTTTTAGTACAGAATGATATACTGATATTAAATGGGCATAATAAAATTTACATCCAATGATGGATTCTTGAGATATATATTTTTTTGTTTGAAAATGTAAAATATTAGAACTATTTTCAGTGTTCCTCCAATTACGCTCATATTTAAATAACGATTTCTCAAAAATCACCGTATCAATATCAATGTAATTTATTGCTGCTATAGCGTGATATACTGGCATTAAATGGGTACAATTAAATTTAGATATAATAATGGATTCTTGAGATATATTAATTTATGTTTGAAAATATCAAATATGAAAACTATTTTAGATGTCCCTTCAATAAGCCTCATATTTAAATAACGATATCTCAAAAACCACCGTATCAATATTGATATAATTTATTGCTGCTATAGAGTGATATACAGATATTAAATGGGTAGAATTAAATTTAGATGCAATGATGGATTCTTGAGATATATAAATTTTTGTTTAAAAATATCAAATATTAGAACGAAGAACGCCGAAGAAAATTGATACATAGAATTTCAAAGAAATTTTCTCTATTTGAAATTATGAGTATATTATCGTTGTTATTATCTTTAATTATCATCGATGAAGAATTGTCATCATTATCGTTATTATTTTTACCAGGGATAATATATTGTTATTTTTTGACGCCGAAGAAAATTGATCTCTTACAATTTTAGAGACATTTTGTCGATTCAAAATTATAACTATATTATCGTTATTATTTTATTTTATTATCATCGATGAATAATTGCCATTATTGTTGTTATTATTATTACCACCAAAAATATTCTTATATTTTTCTTCAGATTCTCATATTCCCTGTTTTATTCTTGAACAATTTATTAAAGAATTTAACTTGATTCTTCAATCCATATTCACTCTTTTCTTAATTAATATATATTTGGTTAGGTCAGGCTAGGTTAGGTTAGGTAACCACTAGGTTTATGTTAGCTTGGGTTACCATATTTGGTTATGTATCTATTTGAAGGGAATAACTATCGCTATAAATGTCATGAGAATGTAATTATTATTCTTCGTGAAAAATATACGTTCTTATTTTTGTTTGTTACGGTGGAGTCGTCCAATTTTCGATCAGATCACTCGCAAATCTCTACATTTGCACTGGCACCAAGCTAATTCAAGTTCTTGGAAAACAGGGTGTCAAGGGGTGTTATTGCGAGGGAAAGTTCGCGTGAATTTCCGTCGTCTTTTCCATTTATAATTGAAAAAGTTGCCAGTTTCGGGTTTCAGTAGGACATGGAGTAGTGGAAACTTTGCAGTCTAAATATTAGATGTGGGTCGATTATTCATGGATTCCTACATCCACACTGCTTGATTATTCGTCCCAAATGTAAATGTTTTAGTATTATTTGTATTAAGGTTAACATTTCCTCGGCACCGTCGGATCTACCGTGTTTTGAATAACAACCTCCAGCTGGACATAAATACTGTAAAAACTTCTAGAGTAACAAGCCCTAACTCAGTGTGTTGCATGAGCACAAGAAAACACGACTAAAAACGCGTTGTAAGATTCCTAACAAATACATCTACTTACTTCTAGAGTAACAAGCCCTAACTCAATGTGTTGCATTAGCACAAGAAAACAGGACTAAAAACGCGTTGTAAGATTCCTAACAAATACATCAACTTACTTCTGGAGTAACAAGCCCTAACTCAATATTCGCTGCTTTAGCACAAGAAAACACGACTAAAAAGCGCTGTGATTGAATACTTCGTACACATAAGATTCCTAACAAATACATCTACGTACGTACTTCGGATTTCTCATTTTAGAAAAACTTTTACAAATAAAATTAAAAATATTTTGAGAATCACTCGTTGGATATAAATTTAATTACACAGTTTTAATATCAGCATATCACTTAATATGAGTAATAAATTGCATTCATATCGATACGCTGGTTTTTGAGATATCATTATTTTCATGTGAGACTGATCAGAGAAACACTAATCGACCACAAAATATCGACTGTTCAAACAAGAAAAAATAATATCTTGATAATCGTTAATTGAATTTTATTGTACTTACACATACCAAATACAAATATATGACACAATAACAGTGATAAATTACATTCATTTTGATAGGCTAGTTTTCGAGATTCTGTTATTTATGTATAGGAAAAATTGCAAAAACACCTAAAAAATACTTAATATTTGACATTTTTAAACAAAAAAATTATATATCTCAAGAATCTCTTATTGGATTTAAATTTAATTACAATCATTCAATAACAGTATATCACGCTATAGCAGCAATAAATTACATTCATGTTGATACGGTGGTTTTTGAGATATCGATATTTAAATATGAGCCTAATTGGAAGAACACTTAAAATATTTCAAATTTTCCATATTTTCATACAAAATATCTTATATATCTCAAGTATCTCTCATTGGATATTTTTCAAATTATAGATATCGAATACTAGTATATTGTTTTATATTAACAATAAATTCAATATATATTGATGCGCTAGTTTTTGATATTGATTTATTTATATAAGGAAAATCAAAAAATAAAACAGTTTCGAATATTCTATATTTGCAAACAAAAATTGATATGTCTCTAGAATCACTTATTGGATTTAATTTTCATTGCACTCATTCAATAACAGTATATCACGCTATAGCAGCAATAAATTACATTAATATTGATTGGGTAGCTTTTGATATATCGTTATGTAAATAAGAACTTAATTGAAGAAACACTTAAAATAGTTCTAATATTAGATATTTTTAAACAAAAATTGATATAACTCAAGAATCCATCATTGGATCTAAATTTAATTACATCCATTGAATATCAGTATATCACTCTACATCAGCAATAAATTACATTAATATTGATACCGTGGTTTTTGAGATATCATTATTTAGGTATGAGCCTTAATGGAGGAACTCTTAAAATAGTTCTAATATTCGATATTTTCAAACAAAACCTGATATGTCTCAAGTATCTCTCATTGGATATTTTTTTAAATTGCTGATATTGAATAGTAGTATATCGGTTTGTATTGGAAAAAATATGCAATTAATTTTACACACTGGTTTTCAAGATTACATTATTAATGTGTAAAAATTAGAAAAACAGCTTGGAATATTTGATATTTTCAAACAAAAATTGATATAACTTAAGAATCCATCATTGCAACTAAATTTAATTATACCCATTTAATATCAGTATATTACTCTAAGCAGCAAAAAATTACATTCATGTTGATACGGTGGTTTTTGAGATATCGATATTTAAATATGAGCCAAATTGGAAGAACACTTAAAATATTTCAAATTTTCCATATTTTCATACAAAATATCTTATATATCTCAAGTATCTCTCATTGGATATTTTTCAAATTATAGATATCGAATACTAGTATATTGTTTTATATTAACAATAAATTCAATATATATTGATGCGCTAGTTTTTGATATTGATTTATTTATATAAGGAAAATCAAAAAATAAAACAGTTTCGAATATTCTATATTTGCAAACAAAAATTGATATGTCTCTAGAATCACTTATTGGATTTAATTTTCATTGCACTCATTCAATAACAGTATATCACGCTATAGCAGCAATAAATTACATTAATATTGATTGGGTAGCTTTTGATATATCGTTATGTAAATAAGAACTTAATTGAAGAAACACTTAAAATAGTTCTAATATTAGATATTTTTAAACAAAAATTGATATAACTCAAGAATCCATCATTGGATCTAAATTTAATTACATCCATTGAATATCAGTATATCACCCTACATCAGCAATAAATTACATTAATATTGATACGGTGGTTTTTGAGATATCATCATTTAGGTATGAGCCTTAATGGAGGAACTCTTAAAATAGTTCTAATATTCGATATTTTCAAACAAAACCTGATATGTCTCAAGTATCTCTCATTGGATATTTTTTCAAATTGCTGATATTGAATAGTAGTATATCGGTTTGTATTGGAAAAAATATGCAATTAATTTTACACACTGGTTTTCAAGATTACATTATTAATGTGTAAAAATTAGAAAAACAGCTTTGAATATTTGATATTTTCAAACAAAAATTGATATAACTTAAGAATCCATCATTGCAACTAAATTTAATTATACCCATTTAATATCAGTATATTACTCTATAGCAGCAAAAAATTACATTCATTTTGATACGGTGGTTTTTGAGATATCGATATTTAAATATGAGCCTAATTGGAAGAACACTTAAAATATTTCAAATTTTCCATATTTTCATACAAAATATCTTATATATCTCAAGTATCTCTCATTGGATATTTTTCAAATTATAGATATCGAATACTAGTATATTGTTTTATATTAACAATAAATTCAATATATATTGATGCGCTAGTTTTTGATATTGATTTATTTGTATAAGGAAAATCAAAAAATAAAACAGTTTCGAATATTCTATATTTGCAAACTAAAAATGATATGTCTCTAGAATCACTTATTGGATTTAATTTTCATTGCACTCATTCAATAACAGTATATCACGCTATAGCAGCAATAAATTACATTCATATTGATACGATGGTTTTTGAGATATCGTTATTTAAATAAGAACTTAATTGAAGAAACACTTAAAATAGTTCTAATATTAGATATTTTTAAACAAAAATTGATATAACTCAAGAATCCATCATTGGATTTAATTTTAATTACACCCATTAAATATCAGTATATCACTCTACAGCAGCAATAAACTACATTAATATTGATACGGTGGTTTTTGAAATATCGGTATTTAAAAATGAGCCTAAATGGAGGAACTCTTAAAATAGTTCTAATATTCGATATTTTCAAACAAAAATTGATATACAGCAAGTATCTCTCATTGGATATATTTTTAAATTGCTGATATTGGATAGTAGTATATCGATTTGTATCGGCAAAAATATGCAATTAATTTGACACACTAGTTTTCTAGATTACATTATTGATGTGTGAAAATTGGAAAAACAGCTTTGAATATTTGATATTTTCAAACAAAAATTGATGTAACTTAAGAATCCATCATTGCAACTAAATTTAATTATACCCATTTAATATCAGTATATTACTCTATAGCAGCAAAAAATTACATTAATATTGGTACGGTGGTTTTTGAGATATCGTTATTTAAATACGAACTTAATTCAAGAAACAGCTAAAATAGTTCTAATTTTCGATATTTTCAAACAAAAATTGATATATCTCAAGAATCCCTCATTGGATTAAATATTAATTACACACATTCGATAACAATATATCATTCTATGGCAGCAATAAATTACATTGATATTGGTACAGTGATTTTTGAGATATCATTATTTAAATATGTCACTAATTGGATGAACACTTAAAATAGTTCTAATATTTAATATTTTTAAACAAAAATTGATATATCTCAAGAGTCCATCATTGGATCTAAATTTAATTATACCCATTTAATATCAGTATATCACTTTTGTGATATAGCAATAATAAATAATAAATAACCATTATATTGATACGGTGGTTTTTGAGAAATAGAGATTTAAATATGAGTCTCATTGGAGGGACAGTTAATATCGTTCATTTGATATTTTCCAACATAAATTGATATATCTCAAGAATCCACCGTTGGAACTAAATTAAATTATACCGATTTAATATCTGTATATCACTCTATAGCAACAATAAATTACATCAATATTAATACAATGGTTTTTGAGATATTGTTACTTAAAATATGAGCCTTATTGGAGGAACACTTTAAAAGTTTCAATATTTGCTATTTTCAAACAAAAATTGATATATATCAAGAATCCATCATTGGATCTAAATTCAATTATACCCATTTAACGTCAGTATATCACTCTACAGCAGCAATAAACTACATCAATATTGAAACGGTAGTTTTTGAGATATCGTTATTGAAATATGAGTATTATAGGAGGGACTACTAAAATAGATTTAAAATTTGACAATTTCGAACAAAAATTGATATATCTCAAGAATCCATCATTGGATCTAAATTTAATTACACCCACTTAATATCAGTATATCATTCTATGGTAGCAATAAATTACATTAATATTGATACGATGGTTTATGAGATATCGTTCTTTAAATATGGGTATCATAGGAGGGGACTCCTAATATAATTTTAAAATTTGATATTTTCAAACAAAAATGATATATCTCAAGAATCCATTACTGGATCTGAATTCAATTACACCCATTTAATATCAGTATATCACTCTCCAGCAGAAATAAATTACATTAATATTGATACGGTGGTTTTTGAGATATCGTTATTTAAATATGGGCCTAATTGGAGGGACACCTAAAATAATTTTTATTATTTGATATTTTCAAACAAAAATTGAGATATCTTAAGTATCTCTCATTCGATATTTATTAAAGTGCAAATATCGAATACTACTATATTGGTTTATATTACTTATAAATGCAATTTGTATTGATACGCTAGTTTTTGATATTCTTTTATTTAAGTATGGAAAATTGAAAAAAAATAGCTTCGAATATTCCATAATTGCAAACTAAAACAGATATATTTCAAGAATCCCGCATTGGATTAAAATTTAATTATTCCCATTCAATATCAATATATCGATTTATACCAGCAATAAATTACATTGATGTTGATACGGTGGTTTTTGAGATATCGTTATTTAAATAAGTACTTAATTGAAGAAACACTTACAACAGTTATAATATTTGATATTTTCAAACAAAAATTGATATATCTCAAGAATTCATCATTGGATCTAAATTTAATTATACACATTTAATATCAGTATATCACTCGATAGCAGCAATAAATAACTATTATATTGATACGGTGGTTTTTGAGAAATAGAGTTTTAAATATGAGTCTCATTGGAGGGACAGTTAAAATCGTTCATTTGATATTTTCCAATATATATTGATATATCTCAAGAATCCACCATTGGATCTAAATTTAATAATACCCATTTAATATCAATATATCACTCTGTAGCAGCAATAAATAACTATTATATTGATACGGTGGTTTTTGAGAAATCGAGATTTAAATATGAGTTTCATTGGAGGGACAGTTAAAATCGTTCATTTGATATTTTCCAATATAAATTGATATATCTCACGAATCCAACATTGGATCTAAATTTAATTATACCCATTTAATATCAATATATCACTCTATAGCAGCAATAAATAACTATTATATTGATACGGTGGTTTTTGAGAAATAGAGATTTAAATATGAGTCTCATTGGAGGGACAGTCAAAATCGTTCATTTGATATTTTCCAACATAAATTGACATATCTCAAGAATCCATCATTGGATCTAAATTAAATTATACCAATTTAATATCTGTGTATCACTCTATGGCAACAATAAAGTACATCAATATTGATACGGCGGTTTTTGAGATATTGTCATTTAAATATGAGGTAAAGGGACACGTAACATTTTTCAAATATTTGATAGTTTAAAAAAATGGTATATATCAAGTACTTCTTATTGGATGTTTATTAAATTGCAGATATTCAATACTAGTATATCGTTTGTTTTTTTATTCATAATTCTTCTACCCTTTCGCGTGTAGAATATGTAGTCTTTCAATTTCTTGTATTTTCTTTTACTAGTAGGTTCCAGATCTTCTTGTTTCCTGTGCTTTTCTTCATTTGGGCCTTAGATATTTCTCATATTTCCATAATATTTTCAACATATTTGTCCCACTTCTTTTTCGGTCTTCCCACTTTTTTTTCTGGTTATTTTTGTTTGCCATATAATTTTTGTTTGATTGGTGTCTTTTACTACTAGTATATCTATTGCTCGATATTATAGAAGTGATATTACGGAACAAGAATTTCTTGTACACACCACACAATTATTACGATGTTATAAAACAATTTGTAGTCGACTAACCTTCATCAACCTTCATCTTTGTAACCGCATCAATCAGATCATTATAGAAAAACTATGTCAGCACAGGTCAGGTCTTGTCAGTTTTTTATACGCGAATAGTTTTGAACAATTATTTAGCAGAAATTTATAATAATGCTCTAGTCAACTACAAAATAGTATATGAAATTAGTTTATAATTCATAGGATTATAACTATGTACTGAAATGAAAACTGTCAGCACGGGCCAGGTCTTGTCAGTTTTTTATACGCGGATTAGTTATAATCCTATGAATTATAAACTAATTTCATATACTATTTTGTAGTCGACTAGAGCGTTATTATAAATTTCTGCTAAATAATTGTTCAAAACTAATCCGCGTATAAAAAACTGACAAAACCTGGCCTGTGCTGACATCGTTTTTCTATGATGATCCAATTGATGCTCTTGTTTATGGATTGATTTTTTTTTTATGCATATTTCTATGATGATCCAATTGATGCGGTTACCAAGCTCTTGTTTATGGATGGATTTTTTTGCATATCAGATAACACTATATAATTTCAGGTGTCTTCAGCGAGGTGTGAGCCAGGAGAGCATCTACGTGAGCGACCGAAGCCTTCTGCGGAGGAAGTCGAGCATCGGGGGTGACTACGCCGTCCCTCAGCAGTACAACGCCGGCAAGCACCACCCCTCTAACCGCCAGGACGACCACGATTCCCAGTTCTTCCCGCAACCCTCCGGAGAGATCGACAGCCTGGACTCCAACTACCACAACAGGACATCCCTTAACACCGTGTACGGTGCCTCCAACGAGGACCTCGACTACCCCGATGGTGGCCTAAGCTTACCCAATTACTACCCTGACAGCAAATGCGACACGGATTTGTCGTTTACGGATAACGTGTCTTTGAACGACGCAAATGTTCTGAACGATCAAATCGGGTTTGAGAACAGGAATAATAAGCTGCGGCAGAGCTCGACTCATACGGAGAACATTTCGTACGATGAGAACATTGTGTTCCATAAGAACACGCTGTACGATAAGATAGCAGAGAATAACTATTACACGAAGAGCAAGCCCAGGACGATTCGGGGAAGCACTCCGTACGCCCACGAAAGCGATAATTATTACAGCGGTAAGCCGAGGAGTCTGCCCAATTACGCTTCTAACCGCGATTACGACTCTGATTCTACGTTATCTGATTACGACCCAAAGTACTACGAGCCGGTGGAGAAGTGTGGCAGCCAAGACGTCAGTGATGAGTTCAACGGGAGCAACTTCGAAGAAATCGAGCTGAACAATGAAAATATCTCTAAAGTTATCAACAAGGATAACGAAAAAGAGAACGTGTACGGGAGCAAATCGGATTTCTCGAATATAGAAGCCAATCCTATATACGATGAAATCCCACTAGTCAATGAGATCACTGTCGAGGATAACAATAACAACTTGGAGCAGCCCGATTTGTACCTCAAAGCAAATCCGATAAAGACTTCCATACAGGTGCTGGGTATAGAAACCGAGTATGACGAGCAGGTGGGTGATGAACAGGAGTACAGGACTATTGTTAATATAGTTGACGAGAAGTCTGCCACCGCCACGAGCGAGGAATCCGAAGAGGGCTCTCCCAAAGAAGCCAAGAAGCATAGTCATAACTATCTGAAGGAGTTCTTGGAGACGCAAAAGGGCTCGAAAAAGCCGCTGCAGAACTTTCTCTCGAAACGTATATCGCGCGCTTTTAACGGCGATAAGAACAGCAAGCAAGGCGGCAATAACAAAAAAAACAGCAATTTAGGCGAGAACCAGTACTTCTCTTTACCTGATATAACAATCAGCAAGAACCTGCAGAAGTGCGATAAAATCGATAGAAAGTTGAGGAAGTGCGAAAGCAAACTCAACAAATCACCTCCTGAGCAATCCACGAACCGGTTCATAGTCAACATCGGCAACCACTTTGATGTAACGGCGCACAGCTCCATGCCGGTAGACTTCGAGCTGAAGATCTCGAAAATCCCGAAAGCACAGAAGTCGAGGAAGTCGAAGAACTCGCAAGGCAACGACCGCGAGCGCAACTTCCTGGACGCCGTGAGGAGCCTTAAAGACACCCTAGGCACGGTCGGTGACGAGAACACGAAAAAATCCGAGAGGAAGGCCTCCTCGAAGAAGATCAACAAAATCATAGTCAACGGCGAGGAGATCAACACGGACGATTTGTACCAACGCGATAAAGAAGTCGAGGTGATCGTGGAAGACACCAACATCGAGATGAACGGCAGCGACAAGGAAGTCGCCAAGGAGTACCAGGAGAAGATCCACAACATGCGGAACTACTGGGGCAACATAGTTAACGACAACAAGGAGAAGAGCGACCCCGTCAAGGAGGAGTGCGACGGCAAGGAGGGCAAGTGCAAGATCGTCGGCATGCACACCAAAGTGGAGGAGGTGAAGAAGAAGTTTGAGCCGCCTGAAGAGAAACCACCGGAGAAGCCTGGCATAGTGCAGATCAACAAGCAGATATTTGAGAAGGTCGAGGATAAGCCGCAGAGGCGCGAAAGCCGCAGTTTACTGGAGAACCCGTTTTTTGAGCAATTCGAAAGCCTGAACCCCAGTGTTGTGGAGATTGAGGAGAAGCACGACACCAAGAAGGAGCTACCGAAGAAGCAACCCAACGCACGCCACTCATTCCAGATGCAAAAGCATAAACCATTAGCGAAAACCAAAAGTGCTCTGCAAGAACACGAAACGCACATGAACAAACATAAAGCGCTAGACAAGTCGAAAAGCGAATTGAATGAGGCGAAGAGGCTTGACGTGGGTAATAAAACGAAAACTGATATGCTCAAGAATAAAGCAGTCGAAAGGTCTAAAAGTATCAAACCGCAAATGCAGCAATATAAACTAATCGATAACTCAAATCCTATAGAAGCAAATAAAGTGCAGAAACATAGAGTATTGGGTGCCTCCAGAAGCGCTATTCCTGAGCACCAATTGAACAAGCACAAACCTGCAGGCCTTTCGAAGAGTATAACGTCGCAGCCGGAATTCGACCACGTCAGATACAGGGTCATGAAGTCCGACCTGTTTCAGAAAAAGATCTTCGCCAATTGCGAGAAGGAGTCGCAGTTCGACGGCCTGATGCAGTACCTTCAGGACTACTCCTTTCAGGAGCTCCTCATCGACAATAACATCGTGATCATCGAGCCAATACGTACGAACGTGCAGTACATAGGAGGAAGCAAGGCAAAGGCCGCTAGAAATGTAACCCAGTTCATACATAAGCCTGGTAAGCCGGTGGAAATCAGCGAGGCCAATGGTTTGAAGAGGCACTTCTTCTACCACCCAATAAGGGTCAATAGGGAGGTGAACGACGATGAGCTGCCGAATCCGGATACCGTTAACAAGGTGAGGCAGATGTTCGAGGGCGCTCTGCCGAGATCGCAGAGCTCCAAGAACCTCGAGACCATCACCAAACAGACCGTGCAATACAGAACCGTCGACCCCGATAAAGACAGGTGCTCCGCCACGGACTCAAACTCCTCAGTCATATCAGACTTCGGCAGCAACGAGAACTTCTTTGAGTCCCTCGAGAACGAGATTTGCTGCGACCAGTTCGTCAGCGAAGACATCCTCGAGAAGATCAGGGAGTGCGGTACGTCCGTCACCTACTACGGAGGAAGAGTGGTGAACAAGCGCACGGGAAAAGCAGTGACAATGACCAAAGCCATCATGGACGAAATACAGAACCAGAAGAGACGCATGGAGTGCAGCTGCAAGCGCTCCTGCAACAAGAGCGTCAGCTTCAACGAGGGCACGAAGACCGACAGCAGCGAGGCGTACCAGGGGGTCAAGTTCAAGCTGCTGAAGTCCAACAGCTGCAGCAGCAGGCTCGAGCTGGTGGGCACCAAAAACCTCGCGGAGTACCGCAACAAGTTCATCACCAAGCAGAAGCAGCTCATACAGGAGCACAACCTGAAGAAGCAGCAGCACGAGGGCGAGTCCAAGAGCGCCAAGTCGCTGATGAACACCAGCGTGAAGGAGGCCGAGAAGAAGGCGGGCGACAAGAACGCCATCAACGAGACCATCAGGGAGTCGGGCAGCATGTCGCCGAAGATCATCGCCGAGGAGATGAAGGCCGGCAAGCGGCTGGTGCAGTGGGGCGAGGTCCGCGACGACGCCAGCTACACCAGCAGCATCACCTACACCAAGGCGCCACAGAAGATCACCTACGACTACCACAACTACGAGAAGGTGGTCAAGCCCAGGGCGAAGAAGCTGGACGAGATGGAGTTCGAGCCCTACGAGATCGCCAACTGAACGAGGCGGGTGCAACGAAGTTATTGTTAGTGTTAATTAGTGCTAATTAAGCCCTCTGCTAGTGGTGTTTTAACTAGTCTGAAGATGTGAGTCAAGGGTCTACGCTACGTGTGAGTGTATATAATTTAAAAAAAAGTGCTTTTTATAATGTAAACGTATGTTGATAATGATAACCACTTTATGCTGTAATTGTTTCATTTGCTCATGCTGTAAGTTTATTGGAGTTGTCTATTTATTTATGTGTAATAAATGGGTTAATTTTAGACGTCAAAATGTATCAAGCATCAGCAGCAAACATTTACCGGTATAAAGAAATCGAAATTTCCTCACGTTTCCCGCATTACTCCATGGAAAAGAAGACCCATCGACTTCCAGTAAATATTTATTAAGTTTTATAGGCAATAGTGGTTTAGGGAAGCGACTGCTGTTCCAACATCGTGGGATTTGTGGGTTTGATCCCAGCAAAAGTGAACACTGCTCACAAACGGCACGCTCTCCAAGTCACCATGGTAGGATTTTTGGGTTCAATTCCAGCAAAAGTGAACACTGTTCATTAACGACACGCTCCCCAGGTCAACATGGTAGGATTTGGGGGTTTGATCCCAGCAAAAGCCAACACTGTTCACAAATAGCACGCTACCTAGGTCAACATGGTAGGATTTGTGGGTTCAATTCCAGCAAAAGTTAACACTGTTCAAAAACGGCACGCTTCCCAGGTCAACATCGTGAGATGTGTGGGTTCGATTCCTGCTTGTCCAATAACTGTATTAATACCAAAATGAATGAATTGTGTTATTGGACACTACCGCCCAATAACTGTCTTGGGTAGAGTTATTAAAATATTAAAATATATCCTTCTGCAGCTTTTAATGTGCAAGAAGAAAATAGATGTAATAAGATGTATAGATGTGCATGAAGAAAATAAAGTACACAATTTTCCCCAAGTCAACCCCAAGTCAACATCGTGGGATTTATGGGTTTCATTCCAGCAAAAGTGAACATTGTTCACAAACGATATGGTCCCCAGGTCAACATGGTAGGATTTGTGGGTTAGATTCCAGCAAAAGTAAACACTGTTCACAAACAACACACTCCCTAGGTCAAACATGGTAGGATTTGTGGGTTAGATTCCAGCAAAAGTGAACACTGTTCACAAACAACACTCTACCCAGGTCAACTCAAGAATTCCTCCAGTTGGGTTGCATGACCCAACTGGGTAAAACACTATGATAAAACTGGTGCGCAGTTAAACCTTAGACTTGTAACTGTACCGAAAATTCTACTAGCTTCGAACTTATCATATCGTGGCTCTAACATTATAACTAGGTCACTGAAAAGGTAGTATTTAAATGTATTTAGATCCATTCTGATTAAGTAGGTTTGAAGAAGTAGTTAGCACTACTTTACCTGATATTACTATAAGGTAATGAAAAACTCTGTCTTTAATTTACATGTACTAGTTTCGACCTGGGGGTCATCATCAGCAGAGTCCAAATCTTTTATTAAAAGAAAAAAATCATATATAAATTGTGTAACATTGTAATAAAATAGTTAAACTTGCAGTCATAAATGAGTAGCGACAAATCGAGTTATGTTTTCAGATGACATCCTAAAGGTACTGTTGATGGATAGATAGAAAAATATATCCATCTATCTAATGTTTCTAACACTAACTACTAAGAAGTAGTTAGCACTATCAGGTAATGAAGAACTCAGTCTTTAATTTACATGGACTAGTTTCGACCTGGGGGTCATCATCAGCAGAGTCCAAATCCTTTATTAAAGGAAAAATTTCATATATAAATTGTGTAATATTGTAATAAAATAGTTAAACTTACAGTCATAAATGAGTGGCGACAAATCGAGTTATGTTTTCAGATGACATCTTAAAGGTACTGTTGATGGATAGATAGATAAATCTATCCATCTATCTAATGTTTCTAACACTAACTACTAAGAAGTAGTTAGCACTATTAGGTAATGAAGAACTCCGTCTATAATTTACATGGACTAGTTTCGACCTGGGGGTCATCATCATCAATAGAGTCCAAATCTTTTATTAAAGGAAAAATTTCATACATAAATTGTGTAACATTGTAATAAAATACTTAAACTTACAGTCATAAATGAGTGGCGACAAATCGAGTTATGTTTTCAGATGACATCTTAAAGGTACTGTTGATGGATAGATAGAAAAATCTATCCATCTATGTAATGTTTCTAACACTAACTACTAAGAAGTAGTTAACACTATCAGGTAATGAAGAACTCAGTCTTTAATTTATATGGACTAGTTTCGACCTTGGGGTCATCATCATCAGCAGAGTCCGGATCTTTTATTAAAAGAAATATTTCATATATAAATTGTGTAATATTGTAATAAAATAGTTAAACTTACAGTCATAAATGAGTGGCGACAAATCGACTTATGCTTTCAGATGACATCGTAAAGGTACTGTTGATGAATAGATAGAAAAATCTATCCATCTATCTCATGTTTATAACACTAACTACTAAGAAGTAGTAGCACTATCAGGTAATGAAGAACTCTGTCTTTAATTTACATGTACTAGTTTCGACCTGGGGGTCATCATCAGCAGAGTCCAAATCTTTTATCAAAGGAATAATTTCATATATAAATTGTGTAACATTGTAATAAAATAGTTAAACTTAAAGTCATAAATGAGTGGCGACAAATTGAGTTATGTTTTCAGATGACATCTTAAAGGTACTGTTGATGGATAGATAGAAAAATCTATCCATCTATCTAATGTTTCTAACACTAACTACTAAGAAGTAGTTAGCACTATCAGGTAATGAAGAACTCAGTCTTTAATTTACATGTACTAGTTTCGACCTGGGGGTCATCATCAGCAGAGTCCAAATCTTTTATCAAAGAAAAAATGTCATATATAAATTGTGTAATATTGTAATAAAATAGTTAAACTTACAGTCATAAATGAGTGGCGACAAATCGAGTTATGTTTTCAGATGACATCTTAAAGGTACTGTTGATGGATAGATAGAAAAATCTATCCATCTATCTAATGTTTCTAACACTAACTACTAAGAGGTAGTTAGCACTATCAGGTAATGAAGAACTCAGTCTTTAATTTACATGGACTAGTTTCGACCTGGGAGTCATCATCAGTAGAGTCCAAATCTTTTATTAAACGAAAAATTTCATATATAAATTGTGTAACATTGTAATAAAATAGTTAAACTTACAGTCATAAATGAGTGGCGACAAATCGAGTTATGTTTTCAGATGACATCTTAAAGGTACTGTTGATGGATAGATGGAAAAATCTATCCATCTATCTAATGTTTCTAACACTAACTACTAAGAAGTAGTTAGCACTATCAGGTAATGAAGAACTCAGTCATTAATTTACATGGACTAGTTTCGACCTGGGGGCCATCATCAGCAGAGTCCAAATCTTTTATTAAAGGAAAAATTTCATATATAAATTGTGTAACATTGTGTAACATCTAATAACCACAAAAATAGTTTCAATTTCGAATCTAAATATTTTGAATTTCGATTTTGAATATTTGAAGTATCAATTAATATTTTAAAATTAATATCAAAATCAAATATTTAAAATCGAAATTCAAAATATTCAAAATTGAAAATCGAAATAATTTTTCTGGTCATTCCAAAATATCGACGAAATATATTTGGCAGTTTTACAAGAGCGATTTTGCTATTACTATTACATGCATTTGCAAGAAATATTTTTGCTATTCCATGCATTTGCAAGAAATATCTATTTAGGTTTTCCGGGTTGCATGCGTGGTGGTTTTCCGGACGTGGCAGCTCGGAAAATTGATTGTAATATATTACAAAACCCATGTCGTGCTAACATGGGACTTTATCGCGTGTTGGTTCTTTATTTTCTCGTTTACGTCGCATTGCTTGGCTTCATTATATTAGGTAAGAGCGAAATGTTGGGCTGGCATGGGGCCAATATCAGATCTTCTCAAAAAGTGCAACGACCTTAATACAAAAAAATCAACAACCTGATTTATTGGTAACGTTTAGTTGGTGACTAAAATAGCACACAAAATTAATTAACGAATAAAGTCAGCGCTTTTCAGGATTGCAAATATTGATACCGATCCACTCGGAAAGTTAAAGATTCAGAATATTTAAAAATATCATAAAAAGTGTGCATCAAATTATCGCTCAATTAAACTTGTGTGTGTTACTCCTGGAGGGTCTGTGAATATACCCTGTAAGTAACACTTTCCAATTTGCCGTTGGAGGCTACTAAATCAATTACTCACACTAAAAACAAAATATCTCCAGACTTACTCATTGAAAATAAATTTAATTATAAAGTTTAATACTGATACATCCCTCAATAGGAATATTAAATTACACGCATACTGATACGGTGGTTTTTGAGATATCGTTATGTAAGTATGAGCCTTATAGAGAAATATTTAAAATCCGCACAAACTTGAATATCTCCAGAATATCGCATTGCATTGGAATTAAATTTTACAAAATTACTATAAGTATATCAGGCAATAACACCAATAAATTTTATTTGTATTGATACGGTGGTTTTTGAGATATCGTTATTTTAATATGACCTTGATTGGAGGCAAACTTACAATAGGCCCAAAATATCGAATATTCAAGCTAACATTGAAATCTCTCATTGAATGGTCACGAAATTGCACATATGAAATACGTATACACTATTTAATATAAAAAATAAATTGCATTGATATTGATACGCCAGTTCTTAAAATATTGTTAATAAAATATGAGACAAATTGGAGAAAACTGATATAAAAATGAATTAGACACACTAAAAACAAAATATCTGCAGACTTATTCATTGGAAATAAATTTAATTGCACAAGTGCAATACTGCTATATCACTCAATAGAAATATTAAATTACTTACATATTGATACGGTGGTTTTTGAGATATCGTTATCTTAGTACGTGCCTTATGGAGAAATATTTAAAATCCGCACAAAATTGAATATCTCCAGAATATCGCATTGCATTGGAATTAAATTCTACACAATTACTACAAGTATATCAGGCAATATCAGCAATAAATTTAATTCGTATTGATCCAGTAGTTTTTTAGATATCGTTATTTTAATATTAGTTCAATTGGAGGCATACTTACAATAGGCCTAAAATATCGAATATTCAAGCAAAAATTGAAATATCTCATTGAATGTTAACGAAATTGCATATATGGTATACCGATATATCACTTAATATCATAAATAAATTGCATAGACATTGATACGCCAGTTCTTAAAATATCGTTAATAAAATATGAGACAAATTGGAGAAAATTGATATAAAAATCAATTACTCACACTAAAAACAAAATATCTCTAGACTTACTCATTGGAAATAAATTTAATTATACAGGTTCAATACCGGTATATAACTCAATCGGAAAATTAAATTACATACATATTGATACGGTGGTTTTTAAGATATCGTTGATTAAGTACGAGCTTTGTGCAGAAATATTTAACATCCGCACAAAATTGAATATCTCCAGAATCTCTCATTGGATTGGAATTAAATTATACAGAATTACTACGAGTATATCAGGAAATATCAGCAATAAATTTAATTCGTATTAATACGGTGGTTTTTGAGATATCGATATTTCAATATGAGCTTGATTGGAGACATACTTGCAATAGGCCTCAAATATCAAATATTCAAGCAAACATTGAAATCTCTCATTGAATGTTAACGAAATTGCACATATGATATACTGATATATCACTTAATATAAAAAAATAATTGCATTGATATTGATACGCCAGTTCTAAAAATATCGATAATTAAATATGAGAAACAATGGAGAAATTGCCTATTTATTTATACAAGTTCAATACTGGTATATGTCACCAAATAGGAATATTAAATTACATACATATTGATACGGTGGTTTTTGAGATATCGTTATTTAAGTACGAGCCTTATGCAGAAATATTTAACATCCGCACAAAATTGAATATCTCCAGAATCTCTCATTGGATTGGAACTAAATTATACAGAATTACTACGAATATATCAGGAAATATCAGCAATAAATTTGATTCGTATTAATACGGTGGTTTTTGAGATATCGATATTTTAATATGAGCTTCATTGGAGGCATACTTACAATAGGCCTAAAATATCGACTATTCAAGCAAACATTGAAATCTCTCATTGAATGTTAACGAAATTGCACATATGATATACTGATATATCACTTAATATAAACAATTAATTGCATTGATATTGATACGCCAGTTCTTAAAATATCGATAATTAAATATTAGAAACAATGGAGAAATTGCCTTAAAATTCAATTAATTAAACTGGAAATAAGCTATCTCCAGAATTACTTATTGGAAATAAATTTGATTACACACGTTATAACTGCACCTATTGCAATTTTCCAAATTCGTTAGATTTTCAAATGAAACTGATGAATTTTCAAATTCAACTTGGAGCAAATTATGTAGCTCCAACTGATGACTAATATTTCCTAGTTTTAAGGAGACATTAAAATGCAATCAAAATATTAAGGTGAGAAAATAACATTAAAAGTATTACAATGTCCCCATGATACTCCAACACTATATCAACCAAAGTTAAAAAATTTGAAAATTTCCAGAAATATTTGGAAAAAATAAACTTGAGAAATTTTTCATCAACTGTGTTTCGAAAATACTGAGAAATATTTAAATATTATTTACTAGATTAAACTGTTATTTTAAAAAAAGTGTGCTAAAAAGTTTTAATTTCTTTCATATAGGTACAATTATGTAACATTTAAAAATTACATAACTGTACCTACATGAAAGAAATAAAAACTTGTTAGCACACTTTTTTTTAAATAACAGTAAAATCTAGTAAATAATATTTAAATATTTCTCAGTATTTTCGAAGAAAATATTTAAATATTAATTACTAGATTTAACTGTTATTTTAAAAAAGTGTACTAAAAAGATTTTATTTCTTTCATGTAGGTACTCATTATTTAAATACATTTAAAATTTACATAATTGTACCTACATGAAAGAAATAAAAACTTGTTAGCACACTTTTTTTAAATAACAGTTAAATCTAGTAAATAATATTTAAATATTTCTCAGTATTTTCGAAAAACAGTTGATAAAAAATTTATGTTCTATTCTTCTTCATTATTAATTACCCTAAACGTTTAAAACCAACATAATTTTCAACAGTATTCTTCAAATATGTTAAATTAGTAATTGAAATTGTTTAAATTTCAAATTTCAAATGCATCTGTAAAAATCTGTGTATATCAGAAATGTTAAATCCAAGAAATATAATAATTTATAATTGGTCTTTGGTCCTTTTAACTTTTGGTGTCGCACTTTCTTACATTTAAAAATTTCATTTTATTTATTAAATTACTTACTTATTAAAGAAATGTTGTTCAAGAAATAGTTGTAAATAATAAATTTGAGAAATTTTTTATCAATTGTTTTTCGAAAATACTGAGAAATATTTAAATATTAATTACTAGATTTAACTGTTATTTTAAAAAAGTGTGCTAACAAGTTTTTATTTCTTTCATGTAGGTACAATTATATAACATTTAAAAATTACATAATTGTACCTACATGAAGAAATAAAAACTTGTTAGCACACTTTTTTTAAAATAACAGTTAAATCTAGTAAATAATATTTAAATATTTCTCAGTATTTTCGAAAAACAGTTGATAAAAAATTTATGTTTTTTTCTTCTTCTTTATTAATTACTCTAAACGTTTAAAACCAACATATTTTTCAACAGTATTCTTCAATTATGTTAAATTAGTAATTGAAATTGTTAAAGTTTCAAATTTCAAATGCATCTGTCAAAATCTGTGTATATCAGAAATGTTAAATCCAAGAAATATAATAATTTATAATTGGTCTTTGGTCCTTTTAACTTTTGGTGTCGTACATTCTTACACTTAAAAATTTCATTTTTATTATTAAATTACTTACTTATTAAAGAAATGTTCAAGAAATAGATGTAAATAATAAATTTGATAATTTTTTATCAACTGTTTTTCGAAAATACTGAGAAATATTTAAATATTATTTACTAGATTTAACAGTTATTTAAATAAAAGTGTGCTAACAAGTTTTTATTTCTTTCATGTAGGTACAATTATGTAATTTTTAAATGTTACATAATTGTACCTACATGAAAGAAATTAAAACTTTTTAGCACACTTTTTCAAAATAACTGTTAAATCTAGTAAATAATATTTAAATATTTCTCAGTATTTTCGGAAAACAGTTGATAAAAAAATTCTCAAATTTATTATTTACAACATTTCTTTAATAAGTAAGTAATTTAATAAATAAAATGAAATTTTTAAATGTAATAAAGTACGACACCAAAAGGTAAAAGGACCAAAGAGCAATTATAAATTATTATATTTCTTGGATTTAACATTTCCGATATACACAGATTTTGACGGATGCATTTGAAATTTGAAACTTTAACAATTTCAATTCCTAATTTAACATATTTGAAGAATACTGTTGAAAAATATGTTGGATTTAAACATTTAGAGTAATTAATAAAGAAGAAGAATAAAACATAAATTTACAACTCTGAAGTTTAATAGAATAAGCAATGAAGTTTACATCACATTTTATAAAGATTTTAGAAATTGCCAAAAATTCATTGTAATGTGTAAATATATTCCTACTTTGGAAGTAATGTCTACATCTAGATATTCGAGAGAACTTCATTGATAAAAAGTGACACTCATAATGCTCGAATTTCGAAAATGTTATAAGAAATGAATACACTTTGTACAAAGATTTTTTTAAATACAAGAACAATAATAAGTAAAATAATTTTTCAATACAGAACACTTGTATAAGAAGATTTGATAAACTCGAATGTCGAAAATGTTATAAGAAATTAATACACTTCGTACAATTTTTTTTTTTAAATTCATTACAGAACAATTGTATAAGAAGAATTGATATTTGGAACAATTATGTGTCGAAAAATTGCAATTGACTGCTGAATAATTATAAAAATCCGAAATCCGATCAACTCGCAACTTTAAGTATTTGATTTTCTCACTTATTTGAGACGCACTGGTCTTCAAATTTTCACAGGATTTATCTTCAGACATACTGTATACAAATCAGGCACAAAATTTACAAAATATAATTTCGATAAATTTTCAGAAATTTCAGTGACTGATAACCGGTCAACTCGGAAAGTAAAACATTCAGAATATTTAAAAATGTCATAAAAAGTGTGCATCAAATTGTAGCTCAATGAAACTTATGTGTGTTAGTCCTGAAGGGTCTGTGAATATACCCTGTAAGTGACACTTTCCAATTTGCCGTTGAAGGGTAGTAAATCAACCCTTAATTTTTATAAAAATCCCATCAACTCGCAAAGTTAAGTATTTGATTTTCTCACTTATTTGAGACGTACTCGTCTTCAAATTTTCAGAGGAATTATCTTCAGGCATACTGTATACAAATCAGGAATAAAATTTTCAAAATATCCTTTCGATAAATTTTCAGAAATTTCAGTGGCTGATAACCGATCAGCTCGGAAAGTTCAACATTCAGAATCCCACCAACTCAGAAAGTTAAGTATTTGATTTTCTCACTTATTTGAGACGTACGTAACCTTAAAATATAAACAATTGACATTTTATAAACAATTGTCATTTTATAAACAATTGACATTTTATAAACAATTGACATGTTGTAAACAAAAGTGGCAGATCATCGGGATTGACATAACCTTTAAAACAAAAATTGTTTTGCTAATGGCGCCCTCCAATATTTTAGTCTTGTAATTCCATCCAAGTTGGATTTCTGGTTATCGAGCCACAACGTGATTTCATTAAAACCCCAGCTGGGGGCTCCATCCTGTATTTATGAACAGACATCGCTCGCATAGTCCGATATTCAAATCGAACGTTAATCATGAATAAACAACCCTTTCCTCGTTTCCCGACGCGGGGGTCCCCAAAATTGGGTAAGATGGGCGTGCCCCTTGCAGCACCCTCATATATTATTGACACCCCGCAATCCGCAGCAGACTCTGGCGTAGTTCAAACTTTTTTTCGTACCAGATCCAATTGTGCTCAATTATAAGAGATTCATCGTCCCAAGTACCAGGCCCATTACAAAGGCTCAAAGTTGCAGGACCGTACGCATTAAAATTTCAGCGCCCGCTCTGATTTATTCAGGGCCGCACTCGCCCACGGAGCACCTTGAAACTTTTTCCGTGCAGCATTAACGCGCTTTATTCGAAACTTTTCATCTGGCCCAGAGTCGCCACAAAGGAGCGAGGAATTCAATTTATCCACTTCTTTGCCGCAGCAGAAATGTAAATACAGATCTAAACCAAACTAAGGGGCCTTTGCTGCCGGATTCCGGCAAAAATGGAAGAGCTTACATTTCAAAGCGTGCCATTTCCACGTGGCAGAGGACGGACAGTGGCAAATGTTTTTCAGAAAAAAATCCTCAGAGGCTATAGTAGACATTGACATAACCTTAACATTGAAACAATTGACATCTTATACACAAAGGTGACAGCATCGGTATTGACATAACCTTAAAATGGAAACAATTGGCATCTTCAGGGGCGGATGCGCCATACGGGAAAATGGGAAATTTCCCAGTGGGCCGGTAGCCATCCCGAATGTTGGGCCGGAAGCCCCAGATATTTCCCAGATCCGACGACAAGTTTATTAATAATTTTGATTTAATGTATTAACACAAGGCTGAAAGACCCCATGTGGTCGATAGCCCAATAAAGATTGTTTATATATGTATTAACACAGTGGTTCCCAAACTTTTTCGCCTCGCAGCTCCCCTTTTGAACTAGGATTTTCCATGGATCCATTCCGTTTCCATAATATTTTTTGCAAATTTTTATGAAATATGAAATAATTTGGCGAGGAATATAAATTGTGTAGATAGCCGTTATAATTTTCAACTAAAAATTGGCAGGTTCCTTTAATCTTTGTAATTTATAAAAAAATTGGTATTTCTAATAAAAGGTGTATTGAAAATTTTGAAGCTTTTGTAAATTTAATTTACAATCGACATGATTTAATTTTAATATGCTGTGGTTTGATTAGCTTTTTGCAATTTTTAATAAAATGTTCTAATTTGTAAGGAAAATGTATATGTAGTAAAATGTTAGTATTTATAATAAGAATTTCATAATATCTAATAAACAGTTGTAATCTCTAATGAAAAGTTCGTAATTTCCACCTAAGTTTATTTTCATAAAATTTTCTACAAATAACTATAAACATTTTAACAACTCGATACAAATTTTGGAAATGCCAATGACATTTTGCATTTTATAGTGAAATTTTGGCAATTTACAATAAAATTTTCATGATTGCTGCTGAAATGTTGTAATTTATAATACGAATGTTGAATATTTTACATTTTACAGTGAAATTTATCAACTAACAATAAAATTTTCATAAAGTTATTGCAATTTTTTAATTTAGAATGATGAATGACGAAAGTCACAACGAAAATTACATAATTCCAATAAAACTGATTTATTTCTTTATTTACTTATTTACTTCTTTATTATTGCATTTGTTATAATGTTAATGTAAACATATTTATACTTTAAAATTTATCAATTAACAATGAAATTTTCATAAAGTTATTGCAATTTGGTAATTTAGAATGATCAATGATGAAAGTCACAACGAAAATTACATAATTCCAATAAAACTGATTTATTTCTTTATTTACTTATTTGCGTATTTATTATTGTATTTGTTATAGTGATAATGTAAACTTATTTATACTTAATGATTGTTTTCTAATTCCATTGAAATATTGTATTCATAATAAAAACTTTGCAATTTTCACTACAATGTTCCAATTTATATTCAACGTTTACAAATTCTAAAACTTTTGAAATTTAGAATTAATTCTCCATAATTTCTATTGAAATACTGAAATCCATCATCAAAATTTCGTAACATTCATCATTTTGAATTTAAAAACATTTTAATCAACATTTTACACCATCCGTTATATTTTTTGCGAATTTCTATGAAATGGTTGTTAATACATATGCAAGGAATATGATTTCTGGGGAAAGACGTTATAAATTAGAATACAAAAACTCGCAGTTTCCATTGATCTTTACAATTTATGAAAAGTCTAGTAATTATATTAAACAATTCTAATGAAAATTTTGTAATTTCCAATTCATTGCAGTTTACAAGCGAGATATTTCAATGAGAATTTTATGGTTTGATGAACCTGCAATTTGTAATAAAATATCAAAATTTGTCATTTGCAATGAAAACTTCATAGCTTCTCTTTGTAATTTTGTACATAGTTTTGTATTTTGCATTAATATTTTTTGCAAATTTCTGTCAGAATATTAATAACTTAGTGAGTTATATGTTTTGAGGATAAAGTTTTTTATAATTTATACTAAAAATTTCAAATTTTATTTTAACATTGAAATTTATAATTAATATTTTCGTATTTACTATAAGAATTTTATAATTTCCAACTAAATTCTATCATTTTAATCAACATTTTACACCATCCATTATATTTTTTGCGAATTTCTATGAAATGGTTAACACAATTGCAAGGAATATGATTTCTGGGGAAAGACGTTATAAATTAGAATAAAAAAACTCGCAGATTCCATTGATCTTTACAATTTATGAAAAATCTAGTAATTATATTAAACAATTCTAATGAAAATTTTGTAATTTCCAGTTCATTGCAGTTTACAAGCGAGATATTTCAATGAGAATTTTATGGTTTGATGAACTTGCAATTTGTAATAAAATATCAAAATTTGTCAAAATCAAAATAACTTAGTGAGTTATATGTTTTAAGCATAAAGTTTTTTTATAATTTATACTAAAAATGTCAAATTTTAATTTAACATTGAAATTTATAATTAATATTTTCGGATTTACTATAAGAATTTTATAATTTCCAACTAAATTCTATCATTTATCATGATAACTTTGTTATTTCATTTCAGTTTTGGAATTTATAATGTACATTTTTTACTTTCAAATTCAAATCAAGTTGTATCAAGTGTATATTATGCAGGTTCTCCCGCTAGTAAATATTATTATTATTATTATAATTTTCAAATACATTGTATAATGCAAATGACGATTTTGTGTTTTGATTAATATTTTACAATTTAAATTATAATTTGTACTCTAAAATTTGTAAAAGTAATAATGTTGAAAATGACATTTAAATTTTTTTAATTATTAATTTTTTTCTTTCATGTTCAAAAATTTTCTGCAAATAACATTTTAACAACTTTGTGAGGGATATGCTTTCGGGATAAAACTCCAATAATTAAAAAAAAATTGCTGGGTCTAATAAAACTTTGTAATTTTAATGAAGATTTTATAATTACAATTAAATTTTCTTAGTCAAAGCATGAATTCTAATTACCTAATCTTTTCATATTTTATTTAATATGATTGAAAGCAGTACAGTAATCGCACACTTTGGGAACCTCTGTATTAATAAATAAATAAGTATTATGAAATACTTACGGTATTAAATTTTATATTGATTTTTTCTTTATGGGGAGTACTTTCTCTTAGTTATGCAATCTTTTTATTTGATGTTCTTCACCCAACTTGTTTCGGCTTTTATTAGCCATCCTCAGAGGTGTTATGTCTCTGATAATACATTTTAATATATTTTAAAAATAAAAGTAATATATTCAATTTTAAATTATTTATTGTAAAGTATTTTTGATTTTTACATATTTGTCAAATTTTGAAGTGTGATTATTATTTTGATTATATGGTATTATTGCAATTTTATGTGAATGCAAAATGGGCCGATAAAAGTTTGTTCCCGGGCCGCTTGTATGTTCCCCATCCTCCCCTGGGCATCTTGAATTACTTATTATATTTAGGTACTTATTCATGATTAGAAGTAGATTCATGGCAGCTTATTCATAAAAACTTAAACCGCGGTTTAACAGTTAGAAACCATAGCAACCCTTTGATAAAGGGCTTAATAAAACACCACTAGACCGCTATTTAAATTTTTATGAATAAGACTGCACGAAATTAAATTATTTCCATAACCTTAAAATTGTAACAATTGTCATCTTAAAACAAAAGTGACACAACATCTGTACGGAATTAAATTATTTCCATAACCTTAAAATTGAAACAATTGCCATCTTAAAACAAAACTGACACAACATCTATACTGACATAACCTTACAATGGAAACAATTGGCATCTTGAATAACTTGTATTTAAGTACTTATTCATGATTGGAATCTGAGAAATTAAAACATTTCCATTTCTCGCTGCAATACTACAATATAAATTTTAGATCCTTTCTGAAATCCATGTGTGAAAAGTGTGCTCTAATGGGGTGGGGTAGTGTATCCATCACGTTATGAGTAAAATGGATGGCCTCTTTGGCCTGACAGGAACTCTCCAGCGTTCCAAAGGAAGCGAATTCGCCCTTCCATCATCCCCAGAAATCTGTTGACAACGTGGATCATAGGGATGGCAAATTACAAGCTTCAGCAACTTGAGATGATAAGGAGGGCGTGATTGTGTGGGATCAGGGGTTAATGAGAGGTCGGGATAATTTTACAGGACGGAATCATTTTACAGGACGGGATAACTACGCACGAATGCTATATGTCGTCTATAACTATTCATAAGGCAGAGTTCAATGATCTCCAAATTTACATCACTTCATTTTATTTAGACGTGGATACATATTTGGGTTAATAACGATACATGATAAGAAAATTGGTCGATAAGGTCAAATGTTATGTTAAATTGTGGAAACGCGTCTAATTAGTACAAATAACAATTACAGTATATATTTGATTAATTACTTAATGATCTACAGGCACAATCAAAATACGTACAACACAAGAAACCAATAATCGTTTACATTACCTAAGGGTGTTCATAAAATATGAAATAAATTGATTATTTCGCAAATTACAAATAATTTTGAAAAATCCTCGCACATCCAGAAAATCCAGAAATAAAGAATCTATCAAATAAATTTATAAAAACGTGACAAAAACGTCAATCAAAGTGATTCCAACATACAATTCAATTAAATTTAAAATTTTAATAAAATAAAATATATAAATAGCCTCTGAAGATGGCCATAATCGGCCAAAACTAGTTGGGCAAATAAATAAAAACCACAAAAAACTAAAAGACCGAATAATTTCACCAGTAAGTACAACAAAAGAAATATAATATAATTGATTGTTTTTTGCTATACAGAGTGTTCATAAAATATCAAATACATGCATTATGTCGGAAATTAAAAATATTTTTGAAAAATCCTCGCACATCCAGATAATCTATAATCTATCAATCTACAAAGCAATAATCTATCAAATAAATTAATAAAACATTAGGGTTGCTATTTAAAAAAAGAGTCGATGACGTCATAACTTAAAAACAAATTATGACAAATATTTTAGATTTATAACAAAATGTGAATTTTCTAATTTAGAAATAGATGTGTCCGAGGATTTTTCCAAAATCTTTTTAATTTTCGAAATATTGAATTTATTCTTAGGAATAATAAATAAATATTCTATATTTAACTTTATGAACACCCTGTAAAATATTCTTACATGAACTGGCAATATAAGAAACATTTTACTGCCATTTATGTAACAAGTTTATCAATTAATTGCGTATATAATCAATTATAATATAATTGATTGTTTTTTGCTATACAGAGTGTTCATAAAATATGGAATACATTCATTATGTCGGAAATTAAAAATATTTTTGAAAAATCCCCGCACATCCAGATAATCTACAATCTATCAATCTACAAAGCAATAATCTATCAAATAAATTTATAAAACATTAGGGTTGCTATTTAAAAAAAGATTCGATACGTCATAACTCAATAACCAATGATGACAAATATTTTAGATTTATAACAAAATGGGAATTTTCTAATTTAGAAATAGATGAGTCCGAGGATTTTTCCAAAATCTTTTTAATTTTCCAAATATTGAATTTATTCTTACGAATAATAAATAAATATTCTATATTTAGCTTTATGAACAACCATTCTTACAAATAATAAATAAATATTTTATATTTAGCTTTATGAACACCCTGTAAAATATTCTTACATGAACTGGCAATATAAGAAATATTTTACTGCCGTTTATGTAAGAAGTTTATCAATTACTTGCGTGTAACATGAAGCACAAATAGAACTGCACAAAAAAATCGATAGACTTGCTAAACTTCACATGCACCAATACTGGCACAGTTAAAAATCAATGATTAACTTTATTTTTGAACTCTGACTCTTGTAGAAGCCTCAATAGGAGAATATCAAAGACGAAGAGATCAAATTATCCTAACCTAACCTAACCTATGGTAAAACCTAACCATAATCTCCAGTGAATCTTGAATCTGAATCTTGAAAAAGCCTCAATAGAAGATTGTCAAAGACGAAGAGATCAAAATATCCTAACCTAACCTATGGTAAAACCTAACCATAATCTCCAGTGAATCTTGAATCTGAATCTTGAAGAAGCCTCAATAGAAGAATGTCACAAGCACCAATACTGGCACAGTTAAAAATCAATGGTTAACTTTATTTTTGAACTCTGACTCTTGAAGAAGCCTCAATAGAAGAATGTCAGGGACGAAGAGATCAAATTATCCTAACCTAACCTAACCTATGGTAAAACCTAACCATAATCTCCAGTGAATCTTGAATCTGAGTCTTGAAGAAGCCTCAATAGAAGAATGCCAAAGGCGAAGAGATCAAGTTATCCTAACCTAACCTAACCTATGGTAAAACCTAACCATAATCTCCAGTGAATCTTGAATCTGAATCTTGAAGAAGCCTCAATAGAAGAATGTCAAAGACGAAGAGATCAAATTATCCTAACCTAACCTAACCTATGGTAAAACCTAAGCATAATCTCCAGTGAATCTTGAATCTGAATCTTGAAGAAGCCTCAATAGAAGAATGTCAAAGACGAAGAGATCAAATTATCCTAACATAACCTAACCTATGGTAAAACCTAACCATAATCTCCAGTGAATCTTGAATCTGAATCTTGAAGAAGCCTCAATAGAAGAATGTCACAAGCACCAATACTGGCACAGTTAAAAATCAATGGTTAACTTTATTTTTGAACTTTGAATCTTGAAGAAGCCTCAATAGAAGATTGTCAAAGACGAAGAGATCAAATTATCCCAACCTAACCTAACCTATGGTAAAACCTAACCATAATCTCCAGTTAGTCTTGAATTTGAATCTTGAAGAAGCATCAATAGAAGAATGTCAAAAACGAAGAGATCAAATGATCCTAACCTAACCTAACCTGTGGTAAAACTTAACAATAATCTTCATAACCATAATCTCCAGTGAATCTTGAATCTGAATCTTGAAGAAGCCTCAATAGAAGAATGTCAAAGACGAAGAGATGGAATTATCCTAACATAACCTAACCTATGGTAAAACCTAACCATAATATCCAGTTAGTCTTCAATCTGAATCTTGAAGAAGCCTCAATAGAAGAATGTCAAAGACGAAGAGATCAAATTATCCTAACCTAACCTAACCTGTGGTAAAACCTAACCATAATCTTCATAACCATAATCTCCAGTGAATCTTGAATCTGAGTCTTGAAGAAGCCTCAATAGAAGAATGTCAAAGACGAAGAGATCGAATTATCCTAACATAACCTAACCTATGGTAAAACCTAACCATAATCTCCAGTCCAAAGAAGATCTTTGAACTCTGAATATTGAAGAAGCCTCAGTACAGGAATGTTGAAGATGAAGAGATCAAACTACCCATGATCTCTAGTCCCAAGTAGACGAAGAATTTGTAATTCAAGAAAAACATTTAATGTCTATAATTTCAAAATCAATACATTGCAACAATACCAATAAAAAATTATATCATCGCAAATGTTCATTAAAAATAATCCAAGAAATGTTTTAAGTGTAAATAACAAATTTCCATTGCCTGTTAATACTAATACTTATAAAGAATTGGTGGAAGATTATAATTAAAGAAAATTAAATTATTACTTATTTAGTTAGTAATATTATTACTAATTATTCGTTATTACCAGTATTATTACTACTAGTAATAATACTTATAAAGAATTGGTGGAAGATTATAATTTAAAAAAAAATACTTATTTAGTTAGTTATATTATTACTAATTATTAGTTATTACTAGTAATTACTAATAATTTGTGATGACTTGTATTAATGCTGTGCAACAATCAGTTAAATTTTGTGCTTTTAAATTTCATATCGACATTTCTGCTACCTATTAATTTTATTAATTTAAAATTTTGACTGCGTTTATCATATCTTATACTTGAGATAAATCGTACACTTAATAAAGAATTGGTGGAAGATTATAATTAAAGAAAATATTTAGTTAGTTATATTATTACTAATTATTAGTTATTACTAGTAATTACTAATCAATTGTTATGACTTATATTACTGATGGTTACACATCAATTTAAATTTTGTGCTTTTAAATTTCATATGGAAAATTCTGCTGCTTATTAATTTTATTAATTTAAAATTTTGATTGCGTTTATCAAATCTTATACTTGATATAAATCTTATAGTTGATAAAGAATTAGTGGAAGATTATAATTAAAGAAAATTAAATTATTACTTATTTAGTTAGTTAAATTATTACTAATTATTAGTTATTACTAGTAATTACTAATAATTTGTGATGACTTGTACTACTGATGATTGCACAGCAGTTGAAATTTGTACTTTTAAATTCCATATCGAGTTTTCTGCTGCTTATTAATTTTATTAATTTAAAATTTTGACTTCGTTGATCATATCTTATACTTGAGATAAGTCTTATACTTGATAAAGAATTGATGGAAGATTATAATTAAAGAAAAGAAAATTATTAGTTATTTAGTTAGTTATATTATTACTAATTATTAGTTATTACTATTACTAATAATTACTAATAATTTGTGGTGACTTGTATTACTGATGGTTGCACAGCACTTGAAATTTATGCTTTAAAATTTCATATCGAGATTTCTGCTGCTTATTAATTTTATTAATTTTAAATTTTTACTGCGTTTGTCTTATTTTTGCTACATATTAATTTTGTTAATTTAAAATGTTTACTGCGTTTATCATATCTTATACTTGAAATGTCTATACTATGTAAAGTATAGACCAAATTACCAAATATTGTAAACTCTCGTAGAAATCTCAGATTATTAATTAGATAAATGATGCACTTTACCAGTTCCTTGAGCATATTATCTGCCTGCCCACAATCACTACAATTCTTCTGATAGTGTTAAACGGTGTTAAAACTTGGCTTACCTGTAATAAAAGAAACAATACATTAATACATTGTAATGATATTTTTAATACTAGTAATATTAATATTAATGATTATTAATTTATATTAATATTAATATTTTTAATTTATTTCAATTAGTTAGGTCAGTTTTGGTATCATAGTTAGTTAGTTAGATTTGTAAATATACAAACGGTAGGATACACAAGCAACGTATAATTCATTCACGTGAGGTAAATATTAGAGAAATTGAGTGTAAAGTGGCCCGATAATGTATGATAACAAATCAGGAGAAAGAAAAACAAATGAGGAATCTGAAAATTATGAGTTACAAAAACGAGTTTTAATTGTGTTATGGTTGGTGTAAACGTTTTCACGTTTTATATGCATTAAAAACGTATTGAATTAGCACCTGATTATTGGGTTTAACAATTATTACACCTATTCATGTACAGAAGAAATAAAGATAACGATATAATCAACATTTTAGAATTCTCTACACGTTGGCGTTCATATAAGAGCAACCTCAATCTCCTAGCAAATTATCGCTAATAGGATTTAAAAACTGTAATTTTTGCCAGCAATAAAATTCAACTTTAACGGTGCAATTTCGTACAGTTTCTAAGCACTATATACGCTGTAGCAGATAAAACCACCCAATTAAACTACTAATGCATATCCTGGAAGGTTGCAGTAAGTGGGATTACATACTTTATAGAATTGCAATCACCATAAAATTCCTGGGCTGTAGTGAACAAGTTCGATAACAATAGATTGCTCGAATTTAATGTCAGTTTTTTTAAAACTATTTAATTAAAATTTAGAAAACAGAAATGAAAAATGAAAGTACAATTTTGTTGATTTTGTAAATCTTGATTATTTTGCCATAAACATCATTGGTATATAAATATTATTGTAACGAAGAATCCTAATGTACGTAAATCATGTACGTATGACAAAAAAAATCCTGTTCAAAACCTATGTAATACTAATTAATGTGACTTTTTAGTAAATTTCAATCGTATTTTATAGATTATTAGTAAAATCCAGAAATTAGGCGGAAAGGGCCAAAAGCCTGATTAAGATCGTTATCACTTTCCAGAAATTTGCATTAGGATTCCCAAGAACAATGGTACGAAAAAAATTTACTGTTCATAACCTATGTAATAAATATTGGTATAAAATAGGATTTAGATTTTTTCATTTATTAACTCATGCTTTATTTAAAGCAATTATATTTATATGTGCAGGTTGTATGTAATAATATAATATATAATACTAATTAATATGACTTTTTCGTAAATTCCAATCGTATTTTCTAGATTATTAGTAAAATCCAGAAATTAGGCAGAAAGGGCCAAAAGCCTAATTAAGATCGTTATCACTTTCCAGAAATTTGCATTAGGATTCCCAAGAACAATGAAAATGAAATTTGTTCAATTTTATAATTTTCTGAATATTATTTAGTTAAATGGTACAAAATTCGTATAAATCAAAATCTTGAGAACTGAGAATCAGAATTCTAATCATTACTTCAGAAACGTCAACGTAATCCAGAAATTATTATTAAGATTCCCAAGAACACGAAATATAACGGTATAATTTTGTTAGTTTTACTTAATTTTTATAATTTTCTCATAGTTGTATTGGTAAATATTGCTAAATTAACAAAGCTTTATTGTATTTTTTTTAAGGATTCTGTCAATAATATGTAGATCAAGGTTGGAATAATAAGTTGGAAGAAGAATAATTTGCTATGTACTATACTTTATGCTTAACTTTCCAAGCCTCGAATTTTTGAATTTTGATATTACTAATTGTTAGTTTTTTAAATCTCAATGTTCCAACCTTCGATTTTCTATGTCTACATACTTATAACCTCCATTTTTCACACCTAACTTTCCAAGTCGATATTTTCAATTTTCAAGTGTGGATTTTTCAAGCCCCAATTTTCAATTTTCCATATTCTTCTTTTCAGTTTTTAACTTTTGATTGAGTTTGATGTCCCAATTTACAATTTTTCAAGCTCGATTTTTTACTTCTAGATGCTTACAGTTTCAATTTCATGGTTGACTTTTTAAAATGTTTCATGCAGTAATTTTCACTTGCCCAATCGAATATTCGACTTTTCATACTCTAATTTTTAGTTTTTGAAAGCTCAAAGTTTCACTCTTCGATTTTCTATGTTTACATACTTATAGCCTGCATTTTTCACACCTAACTTTCCAAGTGTCGAGTTTTGAAGTCTCAATTTTATAATTTAGCATAGTTTATGGTTCCATTTTCAATTTTCAAATGTGGATTTTTTCAAGAACCAATTTTCAATATTCAATTTTTCAGTTTTTTACTTTTGATGGCCCAATTTTCAATTTTTCAAGCCTCAAGTTTCTATTTCTAGATGCTTGAAGTTTCAAGTTTGACTTTTTCAGTTTACCATGCCTCGATTTTTCTTTTTTATGCGTCATGCAGTAATTTTTACTTTTCCATGTCTCGAATTTTGATTTTTTAATGAATATTTTTTTGAAATCTCAATGTTTTCACCCTCGAGTATCTATGTATAAATACTTATAGCCTTAATTTTTCACACCTAACTTTCCAAGGGTCGAGTTTTGAAGTCCGAATTTTACAATTTAGCATAGTTCATGGTTATATTTTCAATTTTCAAGTGTGGATTTTTCAAGCCCCAATTTTCAATTTTCCATATTCTTCTTTGCAGTTTATAACGTTTGATGCCGAAATTTACAATTTTTCAAGCTCAATTTTCTACTTCTAGATGCTTAAAGTTTCAATTTCATGGTTGACTCTTCAATTTACGATTTTTTAAATTTCGTCACGTAATTTTCACTTTCCCAGTCGAATTTTCGACTTTTGATACTCTGATTTTTATTTTTTTTTTTATCTCATTGTTTCAACCTTCGATTTTCTATGTCTACATACTTAAAGCTTCCATTTTTCACACCTAACTTTCCAAGTGTCGAGTTTTGAAGTCTCAATTTTACAATTTAGCATAGTTTATGGTTCCATTTTCAATTTTTAAATGTGGATTTTTTCAAGCCCCAATTTTTAATTTTCCATATTCAATGTTTCAGTTATTAACTTTTGATGCCCCAATTTTGAATTTTTCAAGCTTTGATTTTCTACTTCTAGATGCTTGAAGTTTCAAGTTTGACTTTTTCAGGTTACCATGCCTCGATTTTTCTTTTTTTATGTGTCATGCAGTAATTTTTACTTTTCTATGTCTCGAATTTTCGAATTTTTATATTCTAATGGTTAGTTATTGAAATTTCAATGTTTTCACCCTCGATTATCTATGTATAAATACTTATAGCCTCGATTTTTCAAACCTGACTTTCGAAGTGTAGATTTATAAAGTTTCAATTTTACAATTTAGCATTGTTTATGATTTAATTATCAATTTCCTAGTGTGGATTTTTCACGCCCCAATTTTCAATTTTCTATTGTCGAGTTTTCAGCTTTTACCTTTTGATGCCCCAATTTTCAATGTTTCAAGCTTCGATTCTCGAAAGTTTCAATTTCAAGCTCGACTTTTTCAGTTTACCATGCACCGATTTTTCAGTTTTTCAGGCTTAATGTCGTAATTTTTACTTTCCATGTCTCGAATTTTCGAATTTTGATCGAGTTTTTAGCTGTTAACTTTTGATGCCCCAATTTTCAATTTTTCAAGTCTCGATTTTCTATTTCTAGATGCTTGAAGTTTAAATTTCAAGCTTGACTTTTTCAGTTTACCATGCATCGATTTTTAAGTTTTTCGGGCTTAATGTCGTAATTTTTACTTTTCCATGTCTCGAATTTTCGAATTTTTTTATTCTAATTGTTAGTTTTAGAAATCACAATGATTCAACCCTCGATTATTTATGTATAAATACTTATAGCCTAAATTTTTCAAACCGGATTTTCCAAGTTTCGATTTCTGAAGTCTCAATTTTACAATGATATAATAATCAATTTCCAAGTGTGGATTTTTCACGCCCAATTTTCAATTTTCTATTCTCGAGTTTTCAGCTTTTAACTTTTGATGCCCCATTTTTCAATTTTTCACGCTTCGATTTTCTACTTCTAGATGCTTGAAGTTTCAATTTTAAGTTTGACTTTTTCAGTTTACAGTACCTCGATTTTTCTTTTTTTATGTTTTATGCCGTAATTTTTACTTTTCCATGCCTCGAATTTTCGAATTTTGATATTTTAATGGTTAGTTTTTGAAATCTCAATGTTTCAACCTTCGATTTTCTATGTCTACATACTTATAGCCTCAATTTTCCAAACCTGACTTTCGAAGTGTCGATTTATGAAGTCTCAATTTTACAATTTAGCATTGTATATGATTTAATTATCAATTTCCTAGTGTGGATTTTTCACGCCCCACTTTTCAATTTTCTATTCTCGAGTTTTCAGCTTTTAACTTTTGATACCCCAATTTTCAATGTTTCAAGCTTCGATTCTCAAAAGTTTCAATTTCAAGCTTGACTTTTTCAGTTTACCATGCATCGATTTTTCAGTTTTTCATGTTTAATGTCGTAATTTTTACTTTTCCATGTCTCGAATTTTCGAATTTTGATATTCTAATGGTTAGCTTTTCAAATCTCAATGTTTCAACCCTCGATGTTCTATGTCTCCCTCTGTGTCTATGAAGTCTCGAATTTTCGAATTTTGATATTCTAATGGTTTGTTTTTGAAATCCCAATGTTTTCACCCTCGATTATCTATGTATAAATACTTATAGCCTCATTTTTTCAAACCTGACTTTCCAAGTGTCGGTTTGTTGAAGTCTCAATTTTACAATGATTTAATAATCAATTTTCAGGGATTCAAGCCTCGATTCGCTACTTCTAGATGCTTGAAGTTCAATGTCAATCTAGACTTTTTCAGTTTACCATGCATCGATTTTTCCGTTTTCATGTTTAATGTCGAAATTTCTACTTTTCCGTGTCTCGAATTTTCGAATTTTTATATTCTAATGGTGAGTTTTTGAAGTCTCAATGTTTCAACCCTCGATATACTATGTTTCCCTCTGTGTCTATGAAGTCTCGAATTTTCGAATTTTGTTATTCTTATGGTTAGTTTTAGAAATCTAAATGTTTCAACCCTCGATTATCTATGTATAAATACTTATAGCCTCAATTTTTCAAACCTGACTTTCCAAGTGTCGATCTTTTAAGTCTCAATTTTACAATAATTTAATAATCAATTTCCAAGTGTGGATTTTTCACGCCCAATTTTCAATTTTCTATTCTCGAGTTTTCAGCTTTTTACTTTTGATGCCCCACTTTTCAATTTTTCAAGCTTCGATTTTTTACTTCTAGATGCCTGAAGTTTCAATTTCAAGCTTGACTTCTTCAGTTTACAATGCACCGATTTTTCAGTTTTTCAGGCTTAATGTCGTGATTTTTACTTTTTATTGTCTCGAATTTTCGAACTTTGATATTCTAATGGTTAGTTTTAGAAATCTCAATGTTTCAACCCTCGATTATCTATGTATAAATACCTATAGCCTCAATTTTTCAAACCTGACTTTCCAAGTGTCGATTTTTGAAGTCTCAATTTTACAATGATTTAATAATCAATATTCAAGTGGGGATTTTTCACGCCCAATTTTCAATTTTCTATTCTCGAGTTTTCAGCTTTTAACTGTTGATGCCCCAATTTTCAATTTTTCAACCCTCGATTTTCTACTTCTAGATGCTTGAAGTTTCAATTTCAAGCTTGACTTTTTCAGATTACCATGCATCGATTTTTCAGGTTTTCATGTTTAATGTCGTAATGTTTACTTTTCCATGTATCAAATTTTCGAATTTTGATATTCTTATGGTTAGTTTTTGAAATCTCAATGTTTCAACTCTCGATTTTCTATGTCTCCGTCTATGTCTATGAAGTCCCGAATTTTCGAATTTTGCTATTCTAATGGTTAGTTTTAGAAATCTCAATGTTTCAACCCTCGATTTTCTGTCTCCCTTTATGTCTATGGAGTCTCGAATTTTCAAATTTTGATATTCTAATGCTTAGTTTTAGAAATCACAATGTTTCAATCCTCGATTATCTATGTATAAATACTTATAGCCTCAATTTTTCAAACCTGGCTTTCCAAACTCGATTTTTGAAGTCTCAATTTTACAATGATTTAATAATCAATTTCCAAGTATGGATTTTTCACGCCCAATTTTCAATTTTCTATTCTCGAGTTTTCAGCTTTTAACTTTTGATGCCCAAATTTTCAATTTTTCGAGCCTCGACTTTCTACTTCTAGATGCTTGAAGTTTAAATTTCAAGCTTGAATTTTTCAGTTTACCATGCATCGATTTTTCAGATTTTCATGTTTAATGTCGTAATTTTTACTTTTCCTTGTCTAAAATTTTCGAATTTTGATATTCTAATGGTTAGTTTTTGAAATCTCAATGTTTCAACTCTCGATTTTCTATGTCTCCCTCTATGTCTATGAAGTCTCGAATTTTCGAATTTTGATATTCTAATGGTTAGTTTTAGAAATCTCATTGTTTTAACCCTCGATTATCTATGTATGAATACTTATAGCCTAAATTTTTTAAACTTGACTTTGCAAGTGTCGATTTTTGAAGTCACAATTTTACAATGATTTAATAATCAATTTCCAAGTGTGGATTTTTCACGCCCAATTTTCAATTTTCTATTCTCGAGTTTTCAGCTTTTTACATTTGATGCCCCAATTTTCAATTTTTCAAACTACGATTTTCTACTTCTAGATGCTTGAAGTTTCAATTTCAAGCTCGACTTTTTCAGTTTACCATGCATAGATTTTTCAGTTTTTCATGTTTAATGTCGTAATTTTTACTTTTCCATGTCTCAAATTTTGATATTCTAATGGTTAGTTTTTTAAATCTCAATGTTTCAACCCTCGATATTCTATGTCTCTTTCTATGTGTATGAAGTTCGAATATTCGAATTTTGATATTCTAATGGATAGTTTTTCAAATTTCAATGTTTCAACCCTCGATTTTTTAAGTCTGTAAATGTCTATGTTTATAGCCTCCATTTTTCAAACGTCTCTTTCCAAAGTGCCAAGTGTTAGAGTTTCAATTTTACAATTTAGCATTATTTGTGGTTTCATTTATCATTTTCAAGTGTGTGTTTTTTACGCCCCAATTTTCAATTTTCCATTCTCGATGTTTCAGCTTTAAACTGTTGATGCTTGAAACTATTAGGTGCTTGAATTTCAAGGTAGACTTTTTCAGTTGGTACTTTCATACCTAAGAAAAAAGTTGTTTGTGAATGCTGTATTCGAGATTTAAGGAATATGCAGTTTTGTGATAAAATCTTTGTTTTATTGGTTCGTTTAAAGAATAAATGCACCAAAAATGCCGAGTGCCTACTACTAGCACAGCAGGTGATTGGCCCACATAACTTTTGGAAATCACTGCTCTAAGCTTCCCAAGTAGTTTTGGTATATTTCAGCAGTCTTCAGAGTCCCAACTCAACCGCAAATGTCGGAGTTTCGAGCTGCTGTATCACACAGTTCGGTTTCCGGTATAAACCGCCCGCGGCGACTGCTGGCTAACCGCCGGCGTCGCGGCGCCCCCAGGCACGTCACGCGTCTCCCGGATTATCCCTGGGCCCGGAGTTTGGCGGCCTCGTAATTAGCGATTGCGGCGGCGGCGTCCCCCGGACGACTCCGGAGGACCGTCAGAAAACTCCGGGGCGGTCCATTTAAAACCTTCCGATGATGTTTCAACGACACCCGGAAGATTGATGGTGCCCCGGACTTTTGCATTGCGAGTTTAACGCGCGCTTTCTGTAAACTCCGGGCAAATAAATGCCCGGAGTTTCACGCCTCGAGCGGTTCTAAATGGAGCGTGAAACGCGTGTGCGTCAATTGTAGCGAAATTACATATCCGAGCCGACGTAATAACGTATTCCCCAAAAAAGCCATTTGAAATTCAAATTTATATCATTATCAGCAGTTGGAAGTAGACCTGATAACGATGTTCGAGAAGATTAAATTGTTTCAAACGAACACCATTGTAAAGAAATACCAACGAAGGTCTAATGTTAATCGCCCTGTACATAATTGATTCTGCACCTAAACGTGTGCTATCAGTAAATTGCAAGCCTCTTGAGAACCTGATGATTGCCGAAACGTGCGATTTATGTGCTGACGTGGGGATGCATTGGCACTTCAGGAATTTTATTATTAGACGTACGAGGTAATCACTGCTGGAAGACAAACGACGTCGTTTCAGTCCTGCTCGAAGGGCACAAGCTCTTATTAGTTCGCTAATTATTTCTTTCTCCGTCCTCGGCGACTGTTATTAAGTGAGTTCTTTCCTCGCGAACGTGATGCATTTAATGTAATACTGAAGACTTAGGAAACAAAGCAGTGCACCATGACTCTAAAATTATCAACTTTTTTATATCTTGTGGCACCCCAGAAACTTTTAGCGAACACGTATTGTATAAAAAACTTATATTATAAGCCTGTCTGAATACTCGTAAGAACTGTTGCGTGCATTTCATGACCTTAAAGCTCATCACAATCAAATCTCTGATTTTCCACCGAATCTCGCACTCATTATCACCATCAATTAATCAAGCCCTGTGGTAGTGTGGGGACTGCGGATGGGCGTGTGACCCGGATCGATCCTTCTTGGCACACATTCCGAGCCCAAATTTAGGGCAAGAAAATTTGACCCAGTTAAGGCTCGAGGGCGGGGTGCAGGAAATCTCGTACGTAGAACGGGCCACGTAAACAACAGAGCCACATTAATCTCGACATGGTTGCTTAACAGCGTTGTAGAAGACGTCGTCTCTCAAGGTCTTGCATGCGAGCTCCTCCACCAGTCACTTACCCAAAGCATAATTCATGGACGTTGTTGAATTGCCAGAATTTTGTCAGAAACAGAATTTATTTCAGTAATAGCACACAATTCATATAAACCTTCGAAATATATGAAAATCAATTTCCTCACAATTCCCCACGAATAACGACCACAATAAATAATTAAGTGAATCAGGTGTAAAACTGATGTCAAAAATCTGTTCTGAAATTTTGATTTTTCTAGTTATCTGCATTTGCAGTTTTTTGCGAATTATAAGATGACATGTCAAATTCATGTGCAGCAAATTTTCAAACGCAGCTCGGAAAATTAAATTCCTCACAATTTTCCACGAAACACGACCACAATAAAGAATTAGGTGACCAAAAATTTGAACTGCGATTTGTATTTTTTAATTTATTATATTTTACAGTTGCTTCGTAAATTTTAAGAAAACACCTGAAGTTAAAAATATCAACATTTTCAAAATCGGCTTGAAAAATTAATTTGTTTGCAATTTTCCATTAATAGTTGTCACAATAACTAAAACTGATGTCAAAAATCTATGCTGCAATTTCAATTTTTCGAGTTATATGCGTTAGTTATAGTTTTTTATAAATTTTACGACACGTAAGTTCAGTTATATTTTTCAAAATCGTTTAGGAAAATTAAATACCTTACAATTTTCCATCAATCACTACCACAATGTAGAAATTACATACTATCTGCAATTGTTATTCCTTAATTTATTAGTTTTTACAGTAGATTTGTCAATTTTATAAGTAAGCCTTGAGTTAAAAAAATGTGATTTTCAAAATTAGCATAAAAGGTTTAATTATTTCCAATTTTCCATTAATCATTATCGTAATAACCAATATACTGCAATTTTGATTTTTCAAGTTATCTGCATTTAACAGCTTTTTGCGAATTTTAAGATGGCATGTCAAATTCAGGTGCAGCAAATTTTCACAAGCGGATCGGAAAAATTAAATTTCTTACAATTTTCCACAAAAAACGACCACAATAAAGAATTACGAGTCTAAAAATTAGAACTACGATTTGTATTTTTTAATTTATTATATTTTACAGTTCCTTCATCAATTTTATGAAAACACCTCAAGTTAAAAAATCATGATTTTCAAAATTGACTTGAAAATTTAATTTGTTTGCAATTTTCCATTAACAGATGTCACAGTAAATAAAACTAATGTCAAAAATCTATACTGCAATTTCAATTTTTCGAGTTATCTGCATTTATAGTTTTCATAAATTTTATGAAGACACGTAAGTTCAGTTGTAGCAATTTTTCAAAATCATTTAGAAAAATTTAATACTTTACAATTTTCCAACACTCACTACCACAATGAAGAGATTTAATATCAACAATAATTGCTGTTTCTTATTTGATTAGTTTTTACAGTAGATTTTTCAAGCTCATAAATACGCCTTGAGTTAAAATAATGTGATTGTCAAAATTGGCATCAAAAGTTTAATTATTTCCAATTTCCCATTAATAATTATCGTAATGAACAACACTGATGTCAAAAATCTTTACTGCAATTTTGATTTTTCAAGTTATCTGCATTTAACCTAACATTAGTTTTTACAGCAGTGAGTTAAAAGAATGTGATTTTCAAAATTGGAATAAAAAGTTTAATTATATCCAATTTTCCATTAATAATAATCGTAATGAACAAAATTGATGTCAAAACTCTATACTGCAATTTTGATTTTTCAAGTTTATGAATTTATGAATTTTTATTTTATTTATGAAAGTTTGCGAATTTTAAGATGACATGTCAAATTCAGGTGCAGCAAATTTTCAAACGAGGCTCGGAAAATTAAATTCCTCACAATTTTTCACGAATAACGACGACAATAAAGAATTAAGTGTTCAAAAATGCGAACTGCGATTTGTATTTTTTTATTTATTAAATTTTACAGTTGCTTCATCAATATTACGAAAACACCTCAAGTTAAAAAAAATTAAGATTTTCAAAATTGGCTTGAAAAATAAACTTGTTTGCAATTTTCCATCAACAGTTGTTACTGATAGAATCCATTACAATCTCTTAATTTTTAGATATAAATATGAAAATCTGCTTATTTTTTTAATCTGTCAAATTTTCAGTTGCAATATTTCGCCACTTCTCAAGTTTAGGCTTCATCTGTCCAAATCTATTAAATATTTAACAGACACTCAAAAATAAATATTTTTTTAACTGCAACTGCAAATATCATCATATTTCCGACTGATGCTGTTAAAATCTATGAAACTTTTAGTCCCAGCTGCGAAAATCTGTAAAATTTTCAGCAGCAAATGTCGAAATCTGCAAAATGTTCAAACACGACTCCCAACTTTGTAAACAGTTTCAAATTTTATCAATATTCCGAGAGATATTCCAACAATTTTCACGATTTCTCAATATTTTTAGAGATTTCTACTGATTTCCCAATAATTATCATGATTTCTGGAGTTTTTTCAATAATTGCGAAGCTAGAAAAATGCAAATCAGTTGACATTTTTAGATAATTCAAATAAATGCCGAAATTTATCATTTACAAATACGACTGCAGTTTTTAATCAAAATCATTTTCAAGATTTTTTATTACCCTAACATTCACGTTACTACTTTTTAAAACAAGTATTACTAATTTGAAAATCGAAACTTTCTGAAAATCTGGGAAGTTTTTAGTACCGGCTTAGAAAATTTAATTGTCGAAATCTGCCAAGTATTCTAAATTTGTTAAATTTTAAATTGAAACTATCCAAACTACTAAAATTTACACTGCAGCTAGCGAAATCTAACAAATTTTCTAACTGTAACTGACCTAATCCATCACAATCTGTTGATTTATAGATATAAATACGAAAATCTGCCTATTTTTTAATCCGCCAAATTTTTAGTCGAAATATTTCGAAACTTGTTAAGTTTTGGCTTCATCTGTCCATATCTAATAAAATTTTAACTGGCAATATCAAAGATAACATTTTTCTTACTGCAAGTAAAAAAATTATCAATTTGCAACTAATGCTAAAAACTAATGAAATTTTTAGTTCCAGCTGCGAACATCTGTAAAATTTTCAACACCAAACGCCAAAATTTACTATTTACAAACACGACTCCACTTTTTAATCATATTTAATTTCTTGATTTTTTATTGCCGTAACATTCACATTATAACACTTTTTAATCATAATTAATTTCATGTTTTTTAATTATTCATTATAACTTTTTAAAACAAGTATTACCAATTTGAAAATCGAAACATTCACATTATAAAATAAACAATTTTTTAACTGCAGCTGATCGTAATGAACAAAACTAATGTCAAAAATCTTTACTGCAATTTTGATTTTTCAAGTTATCTGCATTTAATAGTTTTTTTGCGAATTTTAAGATTAAATTCAGGTGCAGCAAATTTTCAAAAGCGGCTGGGAAAATTAAATTCCTTGCCATTTTTCACGATTAACGACCACAATAAAGAATTAAGTGTCCAAAAATTCGAACTGCGATTTGTATTTTTTGATTTATTATATTTTACAGTTGCTTTATCAATTTTATGAATACACCTAAAGTTAAACAATCAAGATTTTCAAAATAGGCTTGAAAAATTAAATGGTTTGCAATTTTCTATTAACAGTTGTCTATTAACAGTTTCTATTAACATTAAATAATACTAATGTCACAAATCTATACTGCAATTTCAACTTTTCGAGTTATATGCGTTTATAGTTTTTTACAAATTTTACGAAGACAAGTAAGTTCAGTTATAGCATTTTTAAGTTATAGCAATTTAGAAATTTGATTTTTCAAAATCATTTAGAAAAACTAAATGCCTTACAATTTTCCATCAACCCATAATGATGAGATTTAGTACCAACTGTAATTGTTGTTTCTTATTTGATTAGTTTTTACAGTAGATTTATTAGTTTTATAAATACGCTTTGAGTTAAAAAAATGGGTTTTTCAAAATTGGCATAAAAAGTTTAATTATTTTCAAAATTGGCATAAAAAGTTTAATTATTTCCAATTTTCCATTAATAATTATCGTAATGAACAAAACTGATGTCAAAAATCTTTACTGCAATTTTGATTTTTCTGGTTATTTGCATTTACAGTTATTTGTGAATTTTGAGGATGACATGTTAAATTCAGGTGCAGCAAATTTTCAAAAGCGGTTCGAAAAATTAAATTCCTTACAATTTTCCACGAAAAACGACCACAAGAAATTAAGTAAGAATTAAGTGTCCAAAAATTCGAACTGCAATTTGTATTTTTTACTTTATTATATTTTACAGTCGATTCAACAGTTTTATGAAAACACCTCAAGTTAAAAAAAACAAGATTTTCAAAACTGGCTTGAAAAATTAACTTGTTTGCAATTTTCCATTAGCAGTTGCCACAATAAATAAAACTAATGTCAAAATTCTATACTGCAATTTCAATTTTTCGAGTTATATGCGTTTATAGTTTTTACAAATGTTACGACATGTAAGTTCAGTTACAGCAATGTTTCAAAATCATTTAGGAAAATTAAATTCCTTAAAATTTTGCACGAATAACGACCACAATAAAGAATTAACTGTTCAAAATTTCATCCTGTGATTTAAATTTTTAAATTTATTATATCTTACAGTTGCATCATCAATTTTATGAAAACACCTGGAGTTAAAAAATCAAGATTTTCAAAATTGGCTTGAAAATTAACTTGTTTGCAGTTTTCCATTAACAGTTGTCACAATAAATAGAACTGATATCAAAAATCTATACTGTAATTTTGAATTTCCTAGATATCTGCATTTACAGGTTTTGCAAACTTTGAAGCGCAAACTAGACTGTCTCCAATAATATCATGTGGAATTTGATATTAAAAATATGACTCGAACCAATTTTTTTTTTTAACCAAATACTTTTTTAAGACAATTGAACGAAGCGTTTCAATGTACCAACACTTCAAGATAGTTACAAAAGTTAAGTGACAATTTGGCTCATCAAATCATCGATCATGTTTCCACAGACCAACATAAGTTGAAACCCACTCACTTGTGTGGTTGCCAAGGGAAAGGTATTTCCAGACCGGGAGAAGATTTATTTTCGAAAGACGACGGATTTAAATAGAACAGAACGCCAGTATAGGTAATTGGAGCCTTTGATGAGTACATTGGTATCACAATAATCTGACATCATCACATTTAATTAGTGATGTAAGTATGTAAGTATGTAAGTAGTATGTACGAAACGATTAAATAACACCAAAATTTAGATAAACACGAAACTGTTTTACTGTGTTTCATTATCAGTTTAGATTAATAATTAATAAATGCTACTTACTGTGGCGTGAAACATTTCAACTTATCTTTCCATCTTAAATAAATAAATGATATAAATAACACTTACTCGATTTTCTCATTTATTGACTATAGTAACCTTTAATTTTCAAGACATATTTTCAGGTGAATTGTCTTCACGTGTACTAAATACAAATGTAATATGAAATATGCAATTAATAAAATTTCAGTAATTTCGGTAATAGCCAACCCATACGCTTTTAAATCAAACAAATATACACATATCAGATTTCTGACAGAACAGACAGAATTACTGATTATTGACTGATAGGCAGAATTAATATGCAATAAATAAATTTTCAGAAATTTCAGTATTGACTAATTCATACTTGCCATTGCAAAAAGTGTTGATTTTCTCACTTATTTAATACAGAAACTTTGTCAAATTTTCAAAAGAATAAACTTCAGATGCACTCTAAATATGTGATTGATTGATCAATATGTGATATGAGATTTTCTCTAAATATCTAATTAATTTTATTGCGAAATTTCAGTAAAAGCTTGATAATGCAGAAAATTATATCCTAGATTTTCTCGCTTATTTAATACAGTAACCTCGTCAATTTTCAGAAGAATTGTCTACAGATAAAAAATACAAATTTAATACTAAATGTGCAATTAATAAATTTTGAGAAAATCATTTCCAAAAATAATGCAAATATCAAAAGTTGACTTATCGTTGGTATAAGAGAAAGTGGACAAGTCCAAAATTTAAAGATTTTGATGTTTTAACAACAATGTATCTAAAACATACGTATATTTTCATAAGAGATTTACTCAATCCATTTTCTAAGAAATTCGTACTTTTTTCTGAAAATTACATTATTTTGAACAAGTTCATTTTTAAATTTAATGTAGACGAGTATATACAGGAGAAAAAATTAACTTGAAATGATGAATAGACTTGCCCATTTTATCTTGTACAGCAGGGTGTTTTTCTCAAAAGAATTATAATTAGTGTTGTAAAACTAATGGTTATCATAAAATTCGAAAATTTTGAAAACAATCATTTCAAGCGATTAGGAATGAAAATTGATTTGCTGTAGACAATAAAAGTAGGTATGCTGCAAAGAAGTAAATGAGTTTTGGAAATTGTGAGATAACATAAGTAATAACAGTGAGCTGCACTGTGGAGTAAATATTTGCCTTGGTTATCGGTGTTTGCTTCTGGTTTATCCTTTTTTTGGGGGGGAAATGGTTATCAAAGTTTCATTATTGTTCGTGATTACGAGTTAAAGTTTGATAGCACAAAAACAATATTTAACATTCGCAGAATATTAATTAATCCATAAATTTCGTTTGTAACTATTTGAGCAAAGTATATAAATCAATTGGTCCATTGTGTAAGCGTGTCCATTGTTCGCATAGCGTTCGATATGGTCGCCTGTAATCTCCTGAATAGTTACTTTGTGCACAAATAAAAATGGGTCCCAACTTCCGGAAGCAGCAGGACTTGTGTGGCAGGGAACAGCTCCCCGTTTCCTGAGCCGATTCCAGGATAAAGCCTTTAAGATTTAGCCACAGTCGTGCGTTCTACAAGAGTTCTATTAGATCCTTACTTGATGAGATTTTACACCCAAGAGGGATGCAATCGAGCGGAAAAATCGCCTTATACTTTGTGCACAATACACAGTAAGCAGTGGATTGTTTAGTAATTGGATGTTAGCAAATTAATTTCTGAAGTTTAATACAGTAAGACACAATAAATCATTTGTAATGACTTACACAGTAAACTTTAACATAGAATAGCTACTACACAATTTACGAAAAATTGAGAAATTCGAAAATGACCCATTTATAAAATTTTAATTCATCCAAAATGACCCATTTATAAAATTTTAATTCATCCAAAATGACCCATTAATAAAATTTTAATTCATCCAAAATGACCCATTTATTTTTGGCATTCAAGTAAAACTTAAAAACTTAAACTTCATAATGTTAACTATGGCTAACTTCTATGCTAACTTCATAACTTTTCGATTTTGAGAGCATTTTGGCAAGTGGTTGAAATAATCTCAAAGCCATCGATGTATCATGGACATGTATCATTTAGTAAATAGAACTCGATCTATTTATGGAACATTTTTAAAATGTCAAAAATTTGCCTGAATAGCTATGCGAATTTAAAATTTCTAGATATACAGATATACAGTAGATATATTTGTATGCATCTCAGATGCATCGATGTATCATGGATGTACAAATTTAATTAACTCGATCTATTTATGGAACATTTTGAAAATGTCAAAAAAATTGCCAGAAGAGCTATGCGAATTTAAAATTTGTAGATATATGTTTAGGAATCGGTACGACCATAATTGAATTTGAAATTTTATAAAAGGGCTCATCTCCGAAAATTAAATATTTTTAGAACATACAAAACACTGAATTTCTGTTGATTTATTTGAGCAGTTTGTTTTGTAAAATTACTCTTTCAAGAACCGCCAAAAATCTTAAGCCTTTCGATCAAAAATTTTGAAAATTCGAATAGTTCCGAAATTGCCTTTACAATTTCCTAAATTATGAAATCCAAGGAAACATTTTCAGGAAGAATTTTAACATGTTCATTCAAAAATGTATAACAAACCACATAAAGTAAAAACTTTTCGATTTTGACAGCATTTTGGCAAGTGGATGAAATAATCTCAGATGCATCGATGTATCATGGATGTATAAATTTAATTAACTCGATCTATTTATGGAACATTTTTAAAATGTCAAAAAAATTGCCAGAAGAGCTATGCGAATTTAAAATTTGTAGATATATATTTAGGAATTGGTACGACCATAATTGAATTTGAAATTTTATAAAGGGGCTCATGTCCGAAAATTAATTTTGTTTAGAACATACAGAATACTGTATTTCTGTTGATTTGTTTGAGCAGTTTGTTTTGTAAAATTACTCTTTCAAGAAATGCCAAAAATCTGAAGCCTTTAGCTCATAAATTTTGAAAATTCGAATAGTTCCAAAATTGCATTTACAATTTCCTAAATTATGAAATCCATGGAAATATTTACAGGAAGAATTTTAACATGTTCATTCAAAAATGTATAACAAACCACATAAAGTAAAAACTTTTCGATTTTGACAGCATTTTGGCAAGTGGATGAAATAATCTCAGATGCATCGATGTATCATGGATGTATAAATTTAATTAACTCGATCTATTTATGGAACATTTTGAAAATGTCAAAAAAATTGCCAGAAGAGCTATGCGAATTTAAAATTTGTAGATATATATTTAGGAATTGGTACGACCATAATTGAATTTGAAATTTTATAAAAGGGCTCATCTCCGAAAATTTAATTTTTTTTAGGACGGACATACAAAATACTGAATTTCTGTTGATTTATTTGAGCAGTTTGTTTTGTAAAATTAGTCTTTCAAGAAACGCCAAAAATCTTAAGCCTTTCGATCATAAATTTTGAAAATTCGAATAGTTCCAAAATTGCCTTTACAATTTCCTAAATTATGAAATCCAAGGAAACATTTTCAGAAAGAATTTTAACATGTTCATTCAAAAATGTATAACAAACCACATAAAGTAAAAACTTTTCGATTTTGACAGCATTTTGGCAAGTGGATGAAATAATCTCAGATGCATCGATGTATCATGGATGTATAAATTTAATTAACTCGATCTATTTATGGAACATTTTGAAAATGTCAAAAAAATTGCCAGAAGAGCTATGCGAATTTAAAATTTGTAGATATATATTTAGGAATTGGTACGACCATAATTGAATTTGAAATTTTATAAAAGGGCTCATCTCCGAAAATTTAATTTTTTTTAGGACGGACATACAAAATACTGAATTTCTGTTGATTTATTTGAGCAGTTTGTTTTGTAAAATTAGTCTTTCAAGAAACGCCAAAAATCTTAAGCCTTTCGATCATAAATTTTGAAAATTCGAATAGTTCCAAAATTGCCTTTACAATTTCCTAAATTATGAAATCCAAGGAAACATTTTCAGAAAGAATTTTAACATGTTCATTCAAAAATGTATAACAAACCACATAAAGTAAAAACTTTTCGATTTTGACAGCATTTTGGCAAGTGGATGAAATAATCTCAGATGCATCGATGTATCATGGATGTATAAATTTAATTAACTCGATCTATTTATGGAACATTTTGAAAATGTCAAAAAAATTGCCAGAAGAGCTATGCGAATTTAAAATTTGTAGATATATATATTTAGGAATTGGTACGACCATAATTGAATTTGAAATTTTATAAAAGGGCTCATGTCCGAAAATTATTTTTTTTTTAGAACATACAGAATACTGTATTCCTGTTGATTTATTTGAGCAGTTTGTTTTGTAAAATTACTCTCTCAAGAAATGCCAAAAATCTGAAGCATTTCGCTCATAAATTTTGAAAATTCGAATAGTTCCGAAATTGCCTTTACATTTTCCTAAATTATGAAATCCAAGGAAACATTTTCAGAAAGAATTTTAACATGTTCATTCAAAAATGTATAACAAACCACATAAAGTAAAAACTTTTCGATTTTGACAGCATTTTGGCAAGTGGATGAAATAATCTCAGATGCATGGGTGTATCATGGATGTATAAATTTAATTAACTCCATCTATTTATGGAACATTTTGAAACTGCCAAAAAAACTTGCCAGAAGAGCTATGCGAATTTAAAATTTGTAGATATATGTTTAGGAATTGGTACGACAATAATTGAATTTGAAATTTTATAAAAGGGCTCGTCTCCGAAAATTTTTTTTTTTTAGAACATACAAAACACTAAATTTCTGTTGATTTATTTGAGCAGTTTGTTTTGTACAATTACTCTTTCAAGAAATGCGAAAAATCTGAAGCCTTTCGCATATAAATTTTGAAAATTCGAATAGTTCCAAAATTGCCTTTACAATTTCTTAAATTATGAAATCCAAGAAAAAAATTTCAGGTAGAATTTTAAAATGTCATTCAAAAATGTATAATAACAAACCACTGGTGAATTATTTTTCTACAAAAAAACAATATAGAATTTTAACATGTTCATTCAAAAATGTATAACAAACCACAGGTAATTTATTTTTCTACAAAAAACCATAACGAAATTATGGCAAAATAGCAAATAATAACAAAGACAACTCGGATATTTAAATACGAATTAATAATTAAGACAATTTATATACAAGATTGTATGAATTTTGTTTTAAAACAATGGAAACAAGACAACCAGTCGTAATTTAAGATAAACGTCAAAACTATCTATCTGATAAATTCGAGATCTACAAAATGTAGATTTTGTATTTGATCAATTATTACTATAATTATTATTAGTTGTGTACATATCTACTAATTGGTGGCAATCACATGCTGCTCACATAATAAAAATTATTTTAACCAATCCAAGACATCCTAAATACCCGTAATTAGCTTGGTAAGTAAAGTTCCTAGTTTGAAAAGTGTGTTAATTAACACCGATTCAAGCAGCTCGGGCGCTAAATTTTCGTCTCAAACGAGTTGGAAAACTGCACGTGTGATTAATTATCACCTCGTTAATTAATCTTTTCGTCCGCGGCTTAAACGTACTGATGTTTAGCCTCACTGATTGCTCCCCACCCACTATTACCTGATGCGCTATCAATCAATAGGTGGCAATGTACAGAGTGTTCCGGAATAAAACCGTGTTTGCAATAACTATTAATACTAAAATATGTACAGAGTGTTCGCAATAAAACTGTTTTTGCAATAACTATTAATACTAAAATATGGTTTACTGGTAATAAAACTGGTACTACTTTACTGATACTGTACTTTACAAAAATATAGTAGACTAATTATGTTTTTTGAGTGTTGAAAATGTTAGAGATGTTGACAAATACGTATGTATAATTAATTAAAAACATTCATTGAAATAACAGGTTATTAAAATAAAAGGAATATTAACAAAAACTGGCTCAAGAAACTTGAAATTTTTAATGTGTGAATTAAAAATCTAACATACCCATCCAATGATACAATAATAAGTAAAACTGATTTAATACTATCAGTTTGCACTGAATTTTAAATACAACGGGGGTTGTATAATGAATTCAATTAAACTATGTGCATCGATTTTCACATATCCTTATTTTTAACAAAAATAATATTTTGGGTTAAAACAAACTACAGTTAAATTTCGCCTGAAAATATGAATTGACAAAAAAAGAACAATTCTCAAGAATTGTTATTTAATTGATTTGGCGGATAACATTATATTTCAATTTCGCCTGAAAATATGAATTGACCAAAATAGAACAATTCTCAAGAATTGTTATTTGATTGATTAGGCTGATAACTGTTTACACCTCATTATCATAAAATACGTAACACAAGGAAACATATACCAGTATTACCAATAAAGAAGTTTATTTTTATCAAGTGTTGTACCTAAAAAATATGGTTATTTTTCTCTTATCAAATTGATAATGTAATGTCATCATGCAAAAGCCTTATCATGAATTGACAAAAAAAGAACAATTCTCAAGAATTGTTATTTGATTTATTTGGCTGATAACTGTTTAAACCTCATTATCATAAAATACGTGACACAAGGAAACATTTACCAGTATTACCAATAAAGAAGTTTATTTTTATCAAGTGTTGTACCTAAATAATATGTTTATTTTTCTCTTATCAAATTGATAATGTAATGTCATCATATAAAAGCCTCACTAATTGGAGACTAAAGCCGACGCATCGTGATGATGCTCGAAAGGCTAGCACACATGTCTGTCATGCCTGTATTAAGTTTTCAGGGCAGTTTTTCAGTTTTCAGAGTTGGTGTTCCCCAAATTTTTTTATTTTTTATTTATTTAATCTTTGTTTTTGCACTGTTTCTGCATTCCAATAGGTGTACAATTAAAAATATAATGTATCTATAGAGTTATCATGCTTTTAAATAGATAATTCGAAGTAGAATAATTTCCTTTTTTCCATTTTTGGTCCAGCACATAGTACAGATATAACGAAAAAAAATTAATAATCACTTCTTGTCAAATTTGGGAATTTATGTAAAAAAAATCGAATTATTTGAATCGTGGCGTAAATCAATTGATATAAATCACATCTAAACTGGCAAAAGCTGATCAGAAATATAAAAAAATCAATTAAATCAAATAAATCATGATTTATTTGTGTTTTTTAATAACAAAGTAAGTTAAGTTTTTACAAAGTTCATTAAGTTTTTTTTATTTAATCATTGCTTTTGCACAGTTTCTGCATTCCAATAGGTGTACAATTAAAAATATAATGTAGCTATAGAATCATCATGCTTCAAAATAGATAATTGGAAGTAGAATCATTTCCTTTCTTCCATTTTTGGTCCAGCACATAGTACAGATACAACGAAATTTTTTTAATCATCACTTCTTGTCAAATTTGGGAATTTATGTAAAAAAAACCGAATTATTTGAATCGTGGCGTAAATCAATTGATATAAATGTAAATGTAAATACTTTTGGTGTCAATAAAAAAAAATCTAGGCATTTATTTACTCAGAAATTATTTGTTTTAAAACCCAAAGCATTAGCTTTAATGTACATATTTTTTTTAATTAATTTGTTATTGCCGGAAGAAAATTCTCGCGTACATAAATAATTAGGATGTGTGTGGGTCGTACACAAATTGCACTGCCTCATTAACTCATTAAACTATAAATCGATACTGCTCACAAATTATATAATCAATAAATCCATGACAACCCACAAATGTGGCCACTTACAAATCGCAAAGTTAAATAAACATAAAGTGTAAGTGCGTATGGTGTGGCTTCGACTAATCAATAGTTGTGTGTTCAATTCCCGCCAAGGATAATTTAAAATTTGTTAAATTCACCACCGAGACCGTTCTATTTAAAAATGCAGCAACTTATTACTGAATCATGATTGAGATTATTTATTATACAAATCATTCATTATCAATGAATGATTTGTTAACATAGTTTTAATGAACTGAACTAATACTAATTAACAAATTTTCATCTCTGTATTTTTCTGGAAACTCTGATTTGTCTACTTTTGATATATGTGTAAATTTTTGTCATATTTGCTTACTTTTGCCACATATTTGCCTAATTTTGTTGCCTAATTGTCTTTTTTAGCCACATTTGTGTTATTTGTCTTTTGTGTTGTAATGCTTTGACAGAATAGTTAAAATTTTAACAGAACTAATACTAATTAAAAAATTTTCATCTCTGTATTTTTGTGGAAACTTTGATTTGTCTAGTTTTGATATATTTGTCCATTTTTGTCATATTTGCCTAATTTTTCTCCAAATTTGCCTAATTTTGTCCCAAATTTGCCTAATTTTGCCCCAAATTTGCCTAATTTTGCCCCAAATTTGCCTAATTTTGTCATAATTGTCTATTTTAGCTCCATTTGTGTTATTTGTCCTTTGTGTTGTAATAATTTTGACAGAATGGTTGAATTTTTACCAGAACTAATACTGATTAACAAATTTTCATCTCTGTATTTTTGTGGAAACTTTGATTTGTCTAGTTTTGATATATGTGTCCATTTTTGTCATATTTGCCTACTTTTGCAACATATTTGCCTAATTTTTTGCCTAATTGTATTTTTTAGCCACATTTGTGTTGTAATGCTTTGACAGAATAGTTGAAATTTTAACAGAGCTAATACTAGTTAACAAATTTTCATCTCTGTATTTTTGTGGAAACTCTGAATTGTCTACTTTTGATATATGTGTGTCAATTTTTGTCATATTTGCCTACTTTTGCAACATATTTGCCTAATTTTTTTTGCCTAATTGTCTTTTTTAGCCACATTTGTATTATTTGTCTTTTGTGTTGTAATGCTTTGACAGAATAGTTGAAATTTTAACAGAACTAATACTGATTAACAAATTTTCATCTCTGTATTTTTGTGGAAACTTTGATTTGTCTAGTTTTGATATATGTGTCCATTTTTGTCATATTTGCCTACTTTTGCCACATATTTTCCTAATTTTGTTGACTAATTGTCTTTTTTAGCCACATTTGTAGTATTTGTCTTTTGTGTTGTAATGCTTTGACAAAATAATTTAAATTTTAACAGAACTAATACTAATTAACAAATTTTCATCTCTGTATTTTTGTGGAAACTTTGATTTGTCTACTTTTGATATATGTGTCCATTTTTGTCATATTTGCCTACTTTTGCCACATATTTGCCATATTTTGTTGCCTTATTGTCTTTTTTAGCCACATTTGTGTTATTTGTCTTTTGTGCTGTGTAATGCTTTGACAGAATAGTTGAAATTTTAACAGAACTAATACTGATTAACAAATTTTCATCTCTGTATTTTTGTGGAAACTTTGATTGGTCTACTTTTGATATATTTGTCCATTTTTGTCATATTTGCCTAATTTTGCTCCAAATTTGCCTAATTTTGCCCCAAATTTGCCTAATTTTGGCCCAAATTTGCCTAATTTTGCCCCAAATTTGCCAATTTTGCCCCAAATTTGCCTAAGTTTGTCCCAAATCTGCCTAATTTTGCCACATTTGTGTTATTTGTCTTTTGTGTTGTAATAATATTCACAGAATAGTTGAAGTTTTTTCAGAACTAATACTAATTAACAAGTTTTCATCTCTGTATTTTTGTGGTAACTTTGATACCGTTGCACTTCACTTGCTTCATCCTGGGGGATTAAATTGCACATATATGCCCCATAATCCTCCATCACACCGGCGTTATATGCAAATGCACGCGGAATACTCGCAGCATATTTCACGTATAACGGCCTGGCATAAATCGGGTTTTTCGTGGGCGCTTCGTAAATCCAAGTTTGGAATTTTAATCAGGCAGCTGAAGAATTTCGCTGTAAATATGCAGAAGGCACGTGTGGGGTGCTCAACTTTGTTTTCAAGCCGACGTCAAAAGTTGATAACTGATTTTGAAGCGACGTTGTTTGATGTATATTAAAAAAAAAAGTTTGTATGCTGGAGTGCCTGGATAAGTGGGATAATCGAAAAAATATTTACCAAAGTTCTGCACTTATCGGGATATGAATCGAGAATTTTGTGATAGTAGAATGTAACAGCAATGAAATGCTGTTACAAATGCAAATAAATATCATATTTAAATGTATACTAATTATCGGAAAAAAATAATGGCTTTCGATTAAAAAAAAACCCAAATGTAATGTACAACTTTACTCAGAAAGTAAAAAAAAAAGCAATCTGCAAATTTTATATTGCACCACAGTCAACTGCTATATTTTCTATAAATTGGTGATCGAAATTCGAATTCCATTAAAGTTTTCTTGATTAATTGATTTTCAACTTTCAACTCATCAGAATCTTTCAGGTCTAGTCAAAAAAAATTGCTGTGAATGTTTAAATAACATTTTCATTAAATTAACATTTATAATTGATTTCCAGAATCTTGTATTCTAAAAAATATGTATCTAAACTAAATATTTAACATAAGATATCTAAAATATCGATAAAATAAATATTTTCTCGGGGGCATATTGTGAAAGTTATGGAAAATAATATGTTTATCAAATTAAAATTTATAAATGAATTCCACAATCTTACAATCTTGAATTCTAAAATATTGACGAAAACAATATTTTCTCGGGGGCATATGGTGAAAGTTAAATTTAGAGAATTACAATGTTATCTGTAATGTGATGTATTTATGTATATTAGAAACAGCTGACATTATGAAGATTCACGTTATCCATGACCCCCATTTCTCAACTGATATTTATAATGTGGAGACGTTCATTCATTTGTAAGTTTATAATATTATTTATATTCTTGATTAACATATGCCCTGTGCAATGCATTCTACACGTATACGTTGTATTGTTGCTAAAACGTATTATCAAATACCTTATACTTCTTCTTAAAATCAAATAATAATATAAATAATTACTAACTTTTGTTTAGATTTATACAAGAAACCAGGGTTGGAATATATCGTGATTTAAAAAAAAATCAAATAAATCGTGATTTAAAAAAAATCAAATAAATCATGATTTAAAAAAATCAAATAAAGCATGATTTAAAAAAATCAAAAAAATCATTATTTATTTGATTTATTTGATTTTTTTATATTTCTGATCAGGTTTTACCAGTTTAGATGTGATTTATATCAATTGATTTACGTCACGATTTAAATTATATGATTTTTTAAGTAAATTCTTCAATTTGAATTGTTAACTCTATAGTATATAGTCTTTTAATAGTACACCTATTGGAATGCACAAATGGTGCAAGAACAATGATAAATAAAAAAAAATCAATTTTGATTTAGATCAATGATTTAATTAAAAACATCATTTGATTTAAATCATGATTTAAATCGATTGATTTAAATCACAACAACCCCGCTGACCAGTAATAAGTTCAATTTACAATATGTGTTACATACAAGAAAAATACTGTTTTTAGTTTTAAACAATTTGTCCCTTATGATGACCAATTAATTGGTCGAAACCGGTTGCAAAGGCAATTAAAAATTTAATTAAGAAAGGACACGTTTTTGTACTGAATAATCTAAATACCTTATTATGAGTCAAATAGCAGAAATAAGTAAACATTTTGCATTAATTTTAAAATCCAAATATTTTGTGTGGTGGATTTATTTAAATTAGTTAAAATAAATATTGATTTGTGGAGTCAAAGGCATGACATTTCATGCCCAGTTCGTTGTGTAAAGAATACAAATTTGTACCAGGTTCTACATTATCAGAATTCAATAAGAAATTTGCAAGGGAGGGTTGTTATCAATAATTTCGAAAATATGCAATAGGTTTAATTTGAATTTGTTTTTAATAAAAGTCAAAGATTTATAAAAGCATATTTTTGTATAAACTAAACGTGCAAATATTCATTAAAAAAAATTACAACTTACAACTTTATGTAGAATTTTTTAAACCTTTGTGTAAATTTACTAACTAAATTTTTATACCAAGTCATCACTTCATATATTTATATTTCAATATATTTATATTTATATTTCAATATTTCAATGAAATTTAAAGTTGATTTATAAAAGCATATTTAAACAGGAAAAAATTCAACATTATTCTGTCAAAATTTCAATGATGTCAGTTCTCATAGGAAATTTATAATTATTCTGTCAAAATTTGAATGTACGTTCAAAATGTTAATGATTGGGAGTAATAATTAATATATGCAAGTGTTTAGTATGAAATTTCAGTAATTACTAACAAATTTTCAATGATTACTACCAATTTCCAATTATCACTCACTGTCAAAATATTAATTACTTCTTACTTGCATCAAATTTCAATTAATTTTACCGAAGTTTCTATTATTGTGTAAAATTTCAATAATTACTGTGAAATTTTCAATAATTATTAACAATGATCCCTGTTAAAATATTCAATTGCATAAAATTTTTAGATGATTTCATCAAAACTACTAATATTCAGGTTCAGTAAAATATTCAAGTACCTATAACAAAATTATTAAAAAAATAATTAAATGATAATTGTATTTTTCGTAAAAATAATTGAAATATTTTGATGTATAGTTTTGTTACTGTCACATTTTCAATAATAACTGCCAATTGTTCAATGATCATTACTAAAATACTTATTCAATTAATTCCATCAAAGTTTCAATAGATTTTTTTGAAATTACTATTATTCATTAAAATTTCAATTATTTTGTTAAACTTTTAATAATAACTATCAATGTTTTAATGATGACTGCCACAATTTTAATGTATACTTTGAAAATTTATAATTATTCTGTCAAAATTACAATGTACGTTCAAAATATCAATGATTGGGAATAATAATTAATACATGATGTATTTAGTGCGAAATTTCAACAATAACTATCTAACTTTCAATGATTACTATTTCACTATATTTCAACTATTTCAAAATAATTCTCTTCGGTGTTTTCGGTTTCATAATCGTTCGTTAAGGTTTTCTAGAATGTTCGCAGTCTCTAAATATTTTGATCGGAATTTTGGACTTCTAAACTATTTTGATATTTTGTTTGCATATAATATCCATAATACTTGTAGCAATTTCTGAAATCTTTGTAAAATCTGGTGTAATTAGTATATTTATTTCTATATTTTCATATCATTATTATTAAATTTTCTGCAATTTTCTCAATTTTAGTTTCTCTAGAGAGATAACAAACTTTATTATGCTATTGATTCTCGGCTTCCATAAGTTCAATAATTTTGTTGTTAAACTTTTAAAAATGACTGCCAATTTTTTAACGACTGTCAGAATTTTAATGAATACTGTAAAATGTTATTGATTGCTGTCTAACTTTCAATTATTACTACAGTCAATTTTAAAACTATTTCAAAATCATTGTTAACATACTTATTCAATTACTTCCATTAAAGTTTCAATTGATTTTTTTTTTAAATTACTATTATCCTTTAAAATTTCAATTATATTGATAAACTTTTAATAATAACTATCAATGTTCTAATGATGACTGCCAGAATTTTAATGTATACTTTGAAAATTTATAATTATTCTGTCGAAATTACAATGTACATTCAAAATGTCAATGATTGGGAATAATAATTAATACATCATGTATTTAGTGCGAAATTACAACAATAACTATCTAACTTTCAATGATTACTAAAGTCAATTTTAAAACTATTTCACAATAATTCTCTTCGGTGTTTTCGGTTTCATAATACGTTCGTTAAGGTTTTAAGGTTTACTAGAATGTTCGCAGTTTCTAAATATTTTGATCGGAATTTTTGACTTCTAAACTAATTTGATATTTTGTTTGCCTATAATATCCATAATACTTGTAGCATTTTCTGAAATCTTTGTAAAATCTGGTGTAATTTGTATATTTATTTGTATATATCCATATCATTATTATTAAATTTTCTGCAATTTTCTCATTTTTAGTTTATCTATGTTGATAGCGCTTTCGTTAAGTTTTTCCATATTTACTGCCATGTTTTTAAAATTGGAGATAGATTTCGGAAACTTCAAGTATTTATAGGGTTTTTAGTTGCAACTTCTGATATCATTATGAAATTTTCTACATTTTGCACAAACTAAATTTTCCGCAATTTTCTCATTTTTAGTTTCTCCAGAGAGATAACAAACTTTATTAAGATATTGGTTCTCGGCTTCCATAAGTTCAATAGTTTTGTTGTTAAACTTTTAAAAATGACTGTCAATTTTTTAATGACTGTCAGAATTTTAATGAATACTGTAAAATGTTCAATTTTGTAAAAATGTCATTGATTGCTGCCTAACTTTCAATGATTACTACAGTCAATTTTAAAACTATTTCACAATGATTTTCTTCGGTGTCTTCAGTTTCATAATATGATCGTAAAGATTTTAAGGTTTACTAGAATGTCCGCAGTTTCTAAATATTTTGATCGGAATTTTGGACTTCTAAACTATTTTGATATTTTGTTTGCATTAATATCCATAATATACGAGTATGTAGCAATTTCTGAAACTTTGTAAAATCTTGTGTAATTTTTATATTTATTGGTATATTTCCATATCATTATTATTAAATTTTCCGCAATTTTCTCATTTTTAGTTCCTCTATATTAACAGCGCTTTCGTTAAGTTTTTTCCATATTTACTACCATGTTTTCAAAATTGGAGATACATTTCTGAAACTTCAAGTATTTATAGGGTTTTTAGTTGCAACTTCTGATATCATTATGAAACTTTCTACATTTTGCATACATTTTCTGCAAACATTTTCATTTGTAGGGTTTTTAGTTGCAACTTCAGTAATCTAAAAAAAATTGTAGAAAATGTTTTTTGCACCCTGCTTTGTAGTTAAAACTACGTTAAAATATAATTTTTATGGTAAATCATCACTTGAGATCAAGTCATGTCGATAATCATACTCATAATCATAATAGTGAAAATATGCAAGATAATTTAAACAACATTTGAATAAAAGTTAAAATACTACTTCTACTACAACTACTACTATAAAAGTATATTTTTATATAATCATAACTAAGTCACTTCATATGAAGTCATGTCCACAATTATACTCGTAATCATAATACTGAAAATATGCAAGAAAATTGGAAAAGTAATTTAACGAAATTTAAAGATAATCTATAAAAACATATTTTTGAGTAGACTACAAATGCAATTTTTTGTAGCAACAATTATTTTGCACTTTGCTTTGTGGTCAAAACTACGTTAAAATATAATTTTTATGGTAAGACACGACTTCATATAAAGTCATGTCGATAATCAAACTCAATCATAATACTGATATATGCAAGATAATTTGAAAAATATTTTAATTATAGTTAAAGATAATCTATAAATATTTTTGGGTAATCTAAAATTGCAAATTTTTGTAGGAATTTTTTGTTGCACTTTACTTTGTGGTCAAAACTACGTTAAAATATATTGTTGATGATAAGTTATCACTTTATATAAAGGCATGTCGATAATCATGCTCATAATCATAATACTCATAATCATAATACTGAAAATATGCAAGATAATTTGAAAAATATTTGAATGAAAGTTAAAGATCCTATAAAAGCATATTTTGCTGTAATTTAAAATGCAAAATTTTTGTAGAATCATTTTTTTGCACTTTACTTTCTGGACAAAACTACGTTAAAATATAATTTTTATGGTAATTTATCACTTTATATGAAGTCATGTCGATAGTCATACTCATAAACATAAGACTGGAAATATGCAAGATAATTTAAACAATATTTGAATGAAAGTTAAAGATACTACTTCTACTACAACTACTACCATAAAAGCATATTTTTATATAATCATATGTAAGTCACTTCATATGAAGTCATGTCCACAATTATCGTAATCATAATACTGAAAATATGCAAGAAAATTTGAAAAGTATTTTAATGAAATATAAAGATAATCTATAAATGCATATTTTTGAGAAGACTAAAAATGCAAATTTTTGTTACAACAATTATTTTGCACTTTGCTTGGTGGTCAAAACTACGTTAAAATATAATGTTTATGGTAAGGCATGACTTTATATAAAGTCATGTCGAAAATCATACACGTAATCATAATACTGAAAATATGCAAGATAATTTAAACAATATTCGAATGAAAGTAAAAGATAATACTACTACAAACGAATATTTTTATATTATCATAAGTAAGTCATCACTTCATATAAAGTCATGTCGATAATCACACTCATCATCATAATACTGAAAATATGCAAGATAATTTGAAAAATATTTGAAGATAATCTATAATAGCATATTTTTGGGTGATCTAAAAATGCAAATTTTCATAGGAATTTTCTTTTTGCACTTCGCTTTGTGGTCAAAACTACGTTAAAATATAATTTTTATGGTAAATCATCAATTCATATAAAGGCATGTCGATAATTATACTCGTAATCAGAATACTGAAAATATGCAAGATAATTTGAAAAATATTTAAATGAAAATTAAAGACAATCTATAAAAGCATATGTTTAGGTATCTAAAAATGCAAATTTTCATAGGCATTTTTTTTTTACTTTGTGGTGAAAACTACATCATCAGATATTTACGATATAAGTATCGTAATGTATCACATTACGATACGATATGGCAAAATGATCTGTATCTATTTGATAAGCCAATGAGTATCGTAATATGATGTTACGATACGGATATCGTACAATGTTTTATCTACTAACAATTATTAGTTTTTTTTAATGTGAATGATTTTTTCCAAATCAATAGGTTTTGAAGTGTCTTCTGTCAGTTTTGAGTTCTGTTAGTACTTGTTGTATGAAGTGAGTGACGAAGAAAAAATTGATTCTAATGCAGAAGCAGCAGCAAATACTGCTCTCGAGACACTGGAACGGGTCAAATCAAGACGAGAAAGAGTACAATAAATTCAACAAATAGTATAGCTTAAAATAGTGTACTAAAGTGTCACTTTACCGTACAAATGCGATAAAGTACGTCTTTACAATCTGAAAGTGAACATGGTAAAGTTTCATATTACACATTGATAGTAGATATAAGTGTAAAATAAATTAAATAAATGGTATAGCTTAGTGCGGTTAAGTGTCACTTTACAATACTAGTGCGGTAAAGTACGTCTTTACAATCTGAAAGTGAACATCGTAAAGTTTCACATTACATCTTGATAGTAGACATAAGAGTAAAATAAATTAAACAAATAGTACAGCTTAAAATAGTGCGGTAAAGTGTCACTTTACAGTACCAATGCGGTAAAGTACGTCTTTACACTCTGAAAGTGAACATCGTAAAGTTTCACATTACATATTGATAGTAGATATAGGAGTAAGATAAATTAAACAAATGGTATAACTTTAAATAGTGCGGTAAAGTGTCACTTTTCAGTACTAGTGCGGTCATTACAATCTAAAAGTGAACATCGTGAAGTTTCACATTACGTATTGATAGTAGATATAAGTGTAACATAAATTAAACAAATGGTATAGCTTAGTGCGGCTAAGTGTCACTTTACAGCACTAGTGCGGTAAAGTACGTCTTTACAATCTGAAAGTGAACATCGTAAAGTTTCACATTACATATTGAAAGTAGATATAAGACTAAAAAAAATAAACAAATGGTATAACTTAAAATAGTGCGGTAAAGTGCGACTTTACAGTACTAGTGTGGAAAAGTACGTCTTTACAATCTGAAAGTGAACATCGTAGTTTCACATTAGATATTGATAGTAGATATAAGAGTAAAAAAAATTAAACAAATGGTATAGCTTAAAATACTGCGGTAAAATACGTCTTTACAATCTGAAAGTGATATCGTCAAGTTTCACATTACACATTGATAGTAGATATAAGAGTAACATAAATTAAACAAATGGTATACCTTACTGCGGTAAAGTGTCACTTTACAGCACTAGTGCGGTAAAATACGTCTTTACACTCTGAAAGTGAACATCGTAAAGTTTCACATTACATACTGATAGTAGATATAAGAGTAAAATAAATTTAACAAATTTTATAGCTTAAAATAGTGCGGTAAGTGTCACTTTATCGTAAAATAGTACCTTTACAGTACTAGTGTGGTAATGTACGTCTTTACATTCTGAAAGTGAAAATCGTAAAGTTTCACATTACATATTGATAGTAGATATAAGAGTAAAATAAATTAAACAAACGCTATAGCTTAAAATAGTGCGGTAAAGTGTCTCTTTACAGTACTAGTACGGACGGTAAAGTGTCACTTTACAGTACCAGTGCGGTAAAGTACGTCTTTACAATCTGAAAGTGAACATCGTTAGTTGTTTTACAAAGTTTTTTTACAACAAAGTTTTACATTATACTCGTATATAATTTATATTACTCATCACTCATGTCGATAATCATATTCGCAATAATTATTTAGGATTTTATTCATTTTATCTGGTGTATTGGCTGCCTTCAGGGGGAATCCTCTCAAAGAGAACATCTACTAAAGAGCGGGTTTCCACTCGAACAATCTAATTAAAATAAAAACGTTCGCGTCGCTTTGGAAAAACCAATTGTGTAGGTGTTTCTCTGATCTATGGATGAAAGGGGATTCTCGTGCCAAACGCCACGACTTATTTTTACTTGTGTCGTGTTTTACCACCAGTATAATCGCTTGTAGATAGCATGGCATTGATAATTTTTATAAAATGTATAATGTATCCGTTTGTCCTAACACTGGGAACAACAAATTCCTCAAATACGTTCGTATTTTTTCCGCATTTCATATAATTGAAGGTCATTGACCCATTTACAGAAATACATTTATTAGGTGTATAGGTAATTTTGCTTCGTTTTTGCAAAAAAATATGTGTTTTGGCACCTGAGCTTATAAATGGATTTTACTGGAACTAGCCATCATTTTTTTATTGCTATGTATGAAATAAAGTTACGCACTTTTTAAAATTTTCAAAATTGTTTTTTTTTTATTGTTCACGCCAATTGTTTGCATTTGCAATTTTGCCAATTGCAAAAAAAAAACAATTTTGAAAATTTTAAAAAGTGCGTAACTTTATTTCATACATTAGTAATTATGAATTTTCAACAAGTAAAAGCCACATCGATCAAACTATTTTTGTTATTATTAATGGAGCATCCTGTATATTGGTACGGATTTATTTAATCTTATTTTAATTTTTAAGATCAAACTTGATATCCTAAAAATATTACTCCTATGTGCATAAATAGCTATTTTGTACCACTGCATATTCAATTATTTGAAAAAGCGTCATGCGTTGTATCTCGTGGTTTGTAGGTGAAAATGCATTTATAATGACAACAACTTTTTAATTTTTTTAAATTCATATTACAGTTTTATTTTGCAGTTTCATATTACAGTTTTATTTTGCAGTTAAACGCTATTATAGTTTTATCCCCAATCTGGTTATTGTCATAATTATATTATTGTCATAATAACCAGATTGGGGATGAAACTGTAATAGCGTTTAGCTGCAAAATAAAACTGTAATATGAATTTTTTTAAAGTAAAAAGTTGTTGTCATTATGAATGCATTATTACCTACAATAACTTAATTAAAGTTATCAGCATAAAAAAAAAATACTTGACATTGTATTTATTTTGCAAGATTGCAAAGCTTTATCTGCCCCACGCATACAAAAATAAAACCAACAATGCACTCGAAATAAAAAGTAAATACTCGATAAAAAAATAAAATAGGCACTAATCCTAAAGACTTAATTGAAATCGATAAACTCCAGGGGCGAAGGTTCCGTCGTCCTTTCAATTCGTGGAAAATAAACACAAACAACATCGAAAGCTTTTTATGGGTGTTCAATTCCCGGATTGAGCAAGAAGCAGGGGAAACATCGATACGTCCACAGGCCACAAACACATTCCATCCATTAAATATGAAATTTATCGCCCCCGCTTTGTCCTGCTTCTGATAAATCCGCGCGAAACGAGCGGACGATAAACATTCAAAAAGTTGTAATTCGCGAATTGCCCTGTAAGTGGGATTAAAACGACAATTTCAATTCTAATCCCGCCGTGGAATATTTAGGGCGTAATTTATAGTAATTTGCAGTGTACGGGATGCCGGAACAATTTAATATTCCGCATCGAGTGGATTAACTTGCGGTAATTGAATTTGTATTGCCCAATTTGTGGGTATGCTTCAGATGGAAAGGGTTGTCAAAAGCTGCCTCGAATTGTTTTTGTGGACTAATTAATTCCAAAGCATCATTAACTTTTTTTTTTTCAAAATCTAGACCAGGTCCCAATCTTTTAAACATCGCGACCCAGTTTTTAGAAACCCAATCTATAGCGACCAATGCTCCAAGATCTTGAATCCAACGATACAAGATGATTGAAAAAGGTACTTGAATGTACCTTTTCATATTTTTAAGATTCAAAAGATAAAATTCATAAGACATGATGATTGATTTTTTTGTCTTTACTCTTGCCTTACAGTAGCATGGACGAGCGCTGAAAATATGGGGCTAACAACTCAAAAGAGAGATTCAAAAACTTAAAAATGACAATAAGTGAATACCTAATTGGACTATCAAATGACAGTAAAACTTATTATTCACTTTGGAAAGCTACTAAGAAACTTAATAGACCAATCTTGCAGTATTCTCCAATTGGAAGTGGAGATGGGACATATGCAACAAGCAATACTCAAAAGGCTAATAGATTTGCCGAATATCTTGAAACGACTTTCCAACCGAATGAGGGTGAAGCCATTCTAGACTGGGAAAATATTACCCAGGAAGAAGGTGAAATCAGTACCTCTACCCCTAAATAAATTGCAATGGAAATTATAAAAAACGTTACAGACTAATCTCGTTATTACCTGTAATCTCAAAGCTGTTCGAAAAAATACTCCTTAAAAGAATAAAACCAATTATCGAAGACAAAAACATAAATCCAAAACATAAGTTTGTGAAAAGTTAAGAAATGTATTCCTAAACTATTTATAATGACACATTTATAAAACGTAAACACCAACTAACAAGAATTCGTCTGATTCGAACCATATCATTAATACATTCATGTGTCGCCTCTCTGACACCCAAAATAACTCGTTTGCGCGCACGTCGAGTGGAATTTGCTCTAACAAGCCAGAAGCCGGCTTGTTGAGTTTGTTTTGTGAGGCCATTAAAGCCCTAACGCCTTCCCACCCTTACGAAGCAATTAATATTCACGCTATTCACCCGTCAAGTGGTCTCACGGTATTAGCAAAACAAACTTATTGGCAGATTCATCGATTACCATTTCACAATATGCGATTGTGTGCACATTATGGAGAGGTAAATATTGCTATTGAGAACTGAACGCGAGAGCTTAATGTCTGGGTTCAACTGGTAAAGTTATATGTTCGATTCTCTCACTTATTTACTTCATAACCTTCATCAAATTTTCAGAGGATATATCCTCAGGCATACTGTATCCAAATCTGGCATAAAATAATTTAAATATCCATTAGACAAATTTTCAGAAATTTGTCTAATGGATATTTTGAAAATTTCAAACCAGATTTGGATACAGTATGCCTGAGGATATATCCTCTGAAAATTTGACGAATGTAATGAAGTAAATAAGTGAGAAAATCGAACAGATAACTTTCCCAGTGTACAGGTATCGCTATATCTGTGACTGAAATTCGTGAAAATTGGTCTAATGGATATTTTGAAAATTTCAAGCCAGATTTGGATACAGTATGCCTGAGGATATATCCTCTGAACATTTGACGAATGTAATGAAGTAAATAAGTGAGAAAATCAAACAGATAACTTTCCCAGTGTACAGGTATCGCTATATCTGTCACTGAAATTCCTGAAAATTTGTCTAATGGATATTTTGAAAATTTCAAGCCAGATTTGGATACAGTATGCCTGAGGATATATCCTCTGAAAATTTGACGAATGTAATGAAGTAAATAAGTGAGAAAATCGAACAGATAACTTTCCCAGTGTACAGGTATCGCTATATCTCTCACTGAAATTCCTGAAAATTTGTCTGATGGATATTTTGAAAATTTCAAGCCAGATTTGGATACAGTATGCCTGAGGATATATCCTCTGAACATTTGACGAATGTAATGAAGTAAATAAGTGAGAAAATCAAACAGATAACTTTCCCAGTGTACAGGTATCGCTATATCTGTCACTGAAATTCCTGAAAATTTGTCAAATGGATATTTTGAAAATTTCAAGCCAGATTTGGATACAGTATGCCTGAGGATATATCCTCTGAAAATTTGACGAATGTAGTGAAGTAAATAAGTGAGAAAATCGAACAGATAACTTTCCCAGTGTACAGGTATCGCTATATCTCTCACTGAAATTCCTGAAAATTTGTCTGATGGATATTTTGAAAATTTCAAGCCAGATTTGGATACAGTATGCCTGAGGATATATCCTCTGAACATTTGACGAATGTAATGAAGTAAATAAGTGAGAAAATCAAACAGATAACTTTCCCAGTGTACAGGTATCGCTATATCTGTCACTGAAATTCCTGAAAATTTGTCTAATGGATATTTTGAAAATTTCAAGCCAGATTTGGATACAGTATGCCTGAGGATATATCCTCTGAAAATTTGACGAATGTAGTGAAGTAAATAAGTGAGAAAATCGAACAGATAACTTTCCCAGTGTACAGGTATCGCTATATCTCTCACTGAAATTCCTGAAAATTTGTCTGATGGATATTTTGAAAATTTCAAGCCAGATTTGGATACAGTATGCCTGAGCATATATCCTCTGAAAATTTTACGAATGTAGTGAAGTAAATAAGTGAGATAATCGAACAGATAACTTTCCCAGTGTACAGGTATCGCTATATCTGTCATTGAAATTCCTGAAAATTTGTCTAATGAATATTTTGAAAATTTCAAGCCAGATTTGGATACAGTATGCCTGAGGATATATCCTCTGAAAATTTGACGAATGTAATGAAGTAAATAAGTGAGAAAATCGCACAGATAACTTTCCCAGTGTACAGGTATCGCTATATCTGTCACTGATATTCCTGAAAATTTGTCTAATGGATATTTTGAAAATTTCAAGCCAGATTTAGATACAGTATGCCTGAGGATATATCCTCTGAAAATTTGACGAATGTAATGAAGTAAATAAGTGAGAAAATCATACACATAACTTTCCCAGTTAACAGGTATTGCTATATCTGTCACTGAAATTCCTGAAATTTGTCTAATGGATATTTTGAAAATTTCAAGCCAGATTTGGATACAGTATGCCTGAGGATATATCCTCTGGAAATTTGACGAATGTAATGAAGTAAATAAGTGAGAAAATTGAACAGATAACTTTCCCAGTCGACAGGTATCGCTATATCTGTCACTGAAATTCCTGAAAATTTGTCTAATGGATATTTTGAAAATTCCAAGCCAGATTTGGATGCAATATGCCTGAGGATATATCCTATGAAAATTTGACGAATGTAATGAAGTAAATAAGTGAGAAAATCGAACAGATAACTTTCCCAGTGTACAGGTATCGCTATATCTGTCCCTGAAATTCCTGAAAATTTGTCTAATGGATATTTTGAAAATTTCAAGCCAGATATGGATATAGTATGCCTGAGGATATATCCTCTGAAAATTTGACGAATGTAATGAAGTTAATAAGTGAGAAAATCGCACAGATAACTTTCCCAGTGTACAGGTATCGCTATATCTGTCACTGATATTCCTGAAAATTTGTCTAATGGATATTTTGAAAATTTCAAGCCAGATTTAGATACAGTATGCCTGAGGATATATCCTCTGAAAATTTGACGAATGTAATGAAGTAAATAAGTGAGAAAATCGAACAGATAACTTTCCCGGTGTACAGGTATCGCTATATCTGTCACTGATATTCCTGAAAATTTGTCTAATGGATATTTTGAAAATTTCAAGCCAGATTTAGATACAGTATGCCTGAGGATATATCCTCTGAAAATTTGACGAATGTAATGAAGTAAATAAGTGAGAAAATCGAACAGATAACTTTCCCGGTGTACAGGTATCGCTATATCTGTCACTGATATTCCTGAAAATTTGTCTAATGGATATTTTGAAAATTTCAAGCCAGATTTGGATACAGTATGCCTGAGGATATATCCTCTGAAAATTTGACGAATGTGATGCAGTTAATAAGTGAGAAAATCGCACAGATAACTTTCCCAGTGTACAGGTATCGCTATATCTCTCACTGAAATTCCTGAAAATTTGTCTAATGAATATTTTGAAAATTTCAAGCCAGATTTAGATACAGTATGCCTGAGGATATATCCTCTGAAAATTTGACGAATGTAATGAAGTAAATAAGTGAGAAAATCGAACAGATAACTTTCCCAGTGTACAGGTATCGCTATATCTCTCACTGAAATTCCTGAAAATTTGTCTAATGAATATTTTGAAAATTTCAAGCCAGATTTAGATACAGTATGCCTGAGGATATATCCTCTGAAAATTTGACGAATGTAATGAAGTAAATAAGTGAGAAAATCGAACAGATAACTTTCCCAGTTGACAGGTATCGCTATATATGTCACTGAAATTCCTGAAAATTTGTCTAATGGATATTTTGAAAATTTCAAGCCAGATTTGGATACAGTATGCCTGAGGATATATCCTCTGAAAATTTGACGAATGTAATGAAGTAAATAAGTGAGAAAATCGAACAGATAACTTTCCCAGTGTACAGGTATCGCTATATCTGTCACTGATATTCCTGAAAATTTGTCTAATGGATATTTTGAAAATTTCAAGCCAGATTTAGATACAGTATGCCTGAGGATATATCCTCTGAAAATTTGACGAATGTAATGAAGTAAATAAGTGAGAAAATCGAACAGATAACTTTCCCAGTTGACAGGTATCGCTATATATGTAACTGAAATTCCTGAAAATTTGTCTAATGGATATTTTGAAAATTTCAAGCTACATTTGGATACAGTAAGCCTGAGGATATATCCTCTGAAAATTTGACGAATGTAATGAAGTAAATAAGTGAGAAAATCGAACAGATAACTTTCCCAGTGTACAGGTATCGCTATATCTGTCACTGAAATTCCTGAAAATTTGTCTAATGGATATTTTGAAAATTTCAAGCCAGATTTCGATACAGTATGCCTGAGGATATATCCTCTGAAAATATGACGAATGTAATGAAGTAAATAAGTGAAAAAATCGAACAGATAACTTTCCCAGTTGAGAGGTATCGCTCACTGAAATTCCTGAAAATTTGTCTAATGGATATTTTGAAAATTTCAAGCCAGATTTGGATACAGTATGCCTGAGGATATATCCTTTGAAAATTTGACGAATGTAATGAAGTAAATAAGTGAGAAAATCGAACAGATAAATTTCCCTGTGTACCGGTATCGCTATATCTGTCACTGAAATTCCTGAAAATTTATCTAATGGATATTTTGAAAATTTCAAGCCAGATTTGGATACAGTATGCCTGAGGATATATCCTCTAATAATTTGACGAATGTAATGAAGTAAATAAGTGAGAAAATCGAACAGATAACTTTCCAAGTGCACAGGTATCGCTATATCTGTCACTGAAATTCCTGAAAATTTGTCTAATGGATATTTTGAAAATTTCAAGCCAGATTTGGATACAGTATGCCTGAGGATATATCCTCTGAAAATTTGACGAATGTAATGTATTAAATAAGTTAGAAAATTGAACAGATAACTTTCCCAGTGCACAGGTATCGCTATATCTGTCACTGAAATTCCTGAAAATTTGTCTAATGGATATTTTGAAAATTTCAAGCCAGATTTGGATACAGTATGCCTGAGGATATATCCTCTGAAAATTTGACGAATGTAATGAAGTAAATAAGTGAGAAAATCGAACAGATAAATTTCCCTGTGTACAGGTATCGCTATATCTGTCACTGAAATTCCTGAAAATTTATCTAATGGATATTTTGAAAATTTCAAGCCAGATTTGGATACAGTATGCCTGAGGATATATCCTCTAATAATTTGACGAATGTAATGAAGTAAATAAGTGAGAAAATCGAACAGATAACTTTCCAAGTGCACAGGTATCGCTATATATGTCACTGAAATTCCTGAAAATTTGTCTAATGGATATTTTGAAAATTTCAAGCCAGATTTGGATACAGTATGCCTGAGGATATATCCTCTAATAATTTGACGAATGTAATGAAGTAAATAAGTGATACAATCGAACAGATAACTTTCCCAGTGTACAGGTATCGTTATATCTGTCACTGAAATTCCTGAAAACTTGTCTAATGGATATTTTGAAAATTTCAAGCCAGATTTGGATACAGTATGCCTGAGGATATATCCTCTGAAAATTTGACGAATGTAATGTATTAAATAAGTTAGAAAATTGAACAGATAACTTTCCCAGTGCACAGGTATCGCTATATCTGTCACTGAAATTCCTGAAAATTTGTCTAATGGATATTTTGAAAATTTCAAGCCAGATTTGGATACAGTATGCCTGAGGATATATCCTCTGAAAATTTGACGAATGTAATGAAGTAAATAAATAAGAAAATCGTACAGATAACTTTCCCAGTGTACCGGTATCGCTATATCTGTCACTAAAATTCCTGAAAATTTGTCTAATGGATATTTTGAAAATTTCAAGCCAGATTTGGATACAGTATGCCTGAGGATATATCCTCTAAAAATTTGACGAATGTAATGAAGTAAATGAGTGAGAAAATTGAACAGATAACTTTCCCAGTTGACAGGTATCGCTCACTGAAATTCCTGAAAATTTGTCTAATGGATATTTTGAAAATTTCAAGCCAGATTTGGATACAGTATGCCTGAGGATATATCCTCTGAAAATATGACGAATGTAATGAAGTAAATAAGTGAGAAAATCGAACAGATAACTTTCCCAGTGTACAGGTATCGCTATATCTGTCACTGAAATTCCTGAAAATTTGTCTAATGGATATTTTGAAAATTTCAAGCGAGATTTGGATACAGTATGCCTGAGGATACATCCTCTAAAAATTTGACGAATGTAACGAAGTAAATAAGTAAGAAAATCGAACAGATAACTTTCCCAGACGACAGGTATTGCTATATCTGTCACTGAAATTCCTGAAAATTTGTCTAATGGATATTTTGAAAATTACAAGCCAGATTGGGATACAGTATACCTGAGGATATATTCTCTGAAAATTTGACGAATGTAATGAAGTAAATAAGTGAGAAAATCGAACAGATAACTTTCCCAGTGTACAGGTATCGCTATATCTCTCACTGAAATTCCTGAAAATTTGTCTAATGGATATTTTGAAAATTACAAGCCAGATTGGGATACAGTATACCTGAGGATATATTCTCTGAAAATTTGACGAATGTAATGAAGTAAATAAGTGAGAAAATCGAACAGATAACTTTCCCAGTGTACAGGTATCGCTATATCTCTCACTGATATTCCTGAAAATTTGTCTAATGAATATTTTGAAAATTTCAAGCCAGATTTGGATACAGTATGCCTGAGGATATATCCTCTGAAAATTTGACGAATGTAATGAAGTAAATAAGTGTGAAAATCGAACAGATATCTTTCCCAGTGTACAGGTATCGCTATATATGTCACTGAAATTCCTGAAAATTTGTCTAATGGATATTTTGAAAATTTCAAGCCAGATTTGGATACAGTATGCCTGAGGATATATCCTCTGAAAATTTGACGAATGTAATGAAGTAAATAAGTGAGAAAATCGAACAGATAACTTTCCCTGTGTACAGGTATGGCTATATCTGTCACTGAAATTCCTGAATATTTGTCTAATGGATATTTTAAAAATTGCAAGCCACATTTGAATTCAGTATGCCTGAGGATATATCCTCTGAAATTTTGACGAATGTAATGAAGTAAATAAGTGCGAAAATCGAACAGATAACTTTCCCAGTGTACAAGTATTGCTATATCTGTCACTGAAATTTCTGAAAATTTGTCTAATGGATATTTTGAAAATTTCAGGCCAGATTTAGATACAGTATGCCTGAGGATATATCCTCTGAAAATTTGACGAATGTAATGTAGTAAATAAGTGAGAAAATCGAACAGATCACTTTCCCAGTGTACAAGTATTGCTATATCTGTCACTGAAATTCCTGAAAATTTGTCTAATGGATATTTTGAAAATTTCAAGCCAGATTTAGATTCAGTATGCCTGAGGATATATCCTCTGAAAATTTGACGAATGTAATGAAATAAATAAGTGCGAAAATCGAACAGATAACTTTCCCAGTGTACAAGTATTGCTATATCTGTCACTGAAATTTCTGAAAATTTGTCTAATGGATATTTTGAAAATTTCAAGCCAGATTTGGATACAGTATGCCTGAGGATATATCCTCTGAAAATTTGACGAATGTAATGAAGTAAATAAGTGAGAAAATCGAACAGATAACTTTCCCAGTGTACAATTATTGCTATATCTGTCACTGAAATTCCTGAAAATTTGTCTAATGGATATTTGGAAAATTTCAAGCCAGATTTGGATACAGTATGCCTGAGGATATATCCTCTGAAAATTTGACGAATGTAATGAAGTAAATAAGTGAGAAAATCGAACAGATAACTTTCCCAGTGTACAGGTATCGCTATATCCGTCACTGAAATTCCTGAAAATTTGTCTAATGGATATTTTGAAAATTTCCAGCCAGATTTGTATACAGTATGCCTGAGGATATATCCTCTGAAAATTTGACGAATGTAATGAAGTAAATAAGTGAGAAAATCGATCAGATAACTTTCCCAGTGTACAGGTATCGCTATATCCGTCACTGAAATTCCTGAAAATTTGTCTAATGGATATTTTGAAAATTTCAAGCCAGATTTGTATACAGTATGCCTGAGGATATATCCCCTGAAAATTTGACGAATGTAATGAAGTAAATAAGTGAGAAAATCGAACAGATAACTTTCCCAGTGTACAGGTATTGCTATATCTGTCACTGAAATTCCTGAAATTTGTCTAATGGATATTTTGAAAATTTCAAGCCAGATTTGGATACAGTATGCCTGAGGATATATCCTCTGAAAATTTGACGAATGTAATGAAGTAAATAAGTGAGAAAATCGAACAGATAACTTTCCCAGTTAACAGGTATCGCTATATCTGTCACTGAAATTCCTGAAAATTTGTCTAATGGATATTTTGAAAATTTCAAGCCAGCTTTGTATATAGTATGCCTGAGGATATATCCTCTGAAAATTTGACGAATGTAATGAAGTAAATAAGTGAGAAAATCATACACATAACTTTCCCAGTTAACAGGTATTGCTATATCTGTCACTGAAATTCCTGAAATTTGTCTAATGGATATTTTGAAAATTTCAAGCCAGATTTGGATACAGTATGCCTGAGGATATATCCTCTGGAAATTTGACGAATGTAATGAAGTAAATAAGTTAGAAAATCGAACAGATAACTTTCCCAGTTAACAGGTATTGCTATATCTGTCACTGAAATTCCTGAAATTTGTCTAATGGATATTTTGAAAATTTCAAGCCAGATTTGGATACAGTATGCCTGAGGATATATCCTCTGGAAATTTGACGAATGTAATGAAGTAAATAAGTTAGAAAATCGAACAGATAACTTTCCCAGTGTACAAGTATCGCTATATATGTCACTGAAATTCCTGAAAATTTGTCTAATGGATATTTTGAAAATCTCAAGCCAGATTTGGATACAGTATGCCCGAGGATATATCCTCTGAAAATTTGACGAATGTAATGAAGTAAATAAGTGAGAAAATCGAACAGATAACTTTCCCAGTGTACAGGTATCGCTATATCTGTCACTGAAATTCCTGAAAATTTGTCTAATGGATATTTTGAAAATCTCAAGCCAGATTTGGATACAGTATGCCTGAGGATATATCCTCTGAAAATTTGACGAATGTAATGAAGTAAATAAGTGGGAAAATCGAACAGATAATTTTCCCAGTGTACAGGTGTTCTATATCTGTCCCTGAAATTCCTGAAAATTTGCCTAATGGATATTTTGAAAATTTCAAGCCAGATTTAGATTCAGTATGCCTGAGGATATATCCTCTGAAAATTTGACGAATGTAATGAAGTAAATAAGCGAGAAAATCGAACAGATAACTTCCCCAGTGTACAAGTATCGCTATATCTGTCACTGAAATTCCTGAAAATTTGTCTAATGGATATTTTGAAAATTTCAATCCAGATTTGGATACAGTATGCCTGAGGATATATCCTCTGAAAATTTGACGAATGTAATGAAGTAAATAAGTGAGAAAATCGGACAGATAACTTTCCCAGTGTACAGATATCGCTATATCTGTCACTGAAATTCCTGAAAATTTGTCTAATGGATATTTTGAAAATTTCAAACCAGATTTGGATACAGTATGCCTGAGAATATATCCTCTGAAAATTTGACGAATGTAATGAAGTAAATAAGTGAGAAATTCGAACAGATAACTTTCTCAGTGTACAGGTATCGCTATATCTGTCACTGAAATTCCTGAAAATTTGTCTAATGGCTATTTTGAAAATTTCAAGCCTGATTTGGATACACTATGCCTGAGGATATATCCTCTGAATATTTGACGAATGCAATGAAGTAAATAAGTGAGAAAATCGAACAGATAACTTTCCCAGTGTACAGGTATCGCTATATCTGTCACTGAGATTCCAGAAAATTTGCCTAATGGATACTTTGAAAATTTCAAGCCAGATTTGAATACAGTATACCTGAGGATATATTCTCTGAAAATTTGACGAATGTAATGAAGTAAATAAGTGAGAAAATCGAACAGATAACTTTCCCAGTGTACAGGTATCGCTATATCTGTCACTGAAATTCCTGAAAATTTGTCTAATGGATATTTTGAAAATTTCAAGCCAGATTTGAATACAGTATGCCTGAGGATATATCCTCTGAAAATGTGACGAATGTAATGAAGTAAATAAGCGAGAAAATCGAACAGATAACTTTCCCAGTTGACAGGTATCGCTATATCTGTCCCTCAAATTCCTGAAAATTTGTCTAATGGATATTTTGAAAATTTCAAGCCAGATTTAGATACAGTATGCCTGAGGAAATATCCTCTGAAAATTTGACGAATGTAATGAAGTAAATAAGTGAGAAAATCGCACAGATAACTTTCCCTGTGTACAGGTATCGCTATATCTGTCACTGATATTCCTGAAAATTTGTCTGATGGATATTTTGAAAATTTCAAGCTACATTTGGATACAGTATGCCTGAGGATATATCCTCTGAAAATTTGACGAATGTAATGAAGTAAATAAGTGAGAAAATCGAACAGATAACTTTCCCAGTTGACAGGTATCGCTATATCTGCCACTGAAATTCCTGAAAATTTGTCGAATGTATATTTTGAAAATTTCAAGCCAGATTTGGATAAAGTATGCCTGAGGATATATCCTCTGAAAATTTGACGAATGTAATGAAGTTAATAAGTGAGAAAATCGCACAGATAACTTTCCCTGTGTACAGGTATCGCTATATCTGTCACTGATATTCCTGAAAATTTGTCTGATGGATATTTTGAAAATTTCAAGCTACATTTGGATACAGTATGCCTGAGGATATATCCTCTGAAAATTTGACGAATGTAATGAAGTAAATAAGTGAGAAAATCGGACGATAACTTTCTCAGTGTACAGGTATCGTTATATCTGTCACTGAAATTCGTGAAAATTTGTCTAATGGATATTTTGAAAATTTCAAGCCAGATTTAGATACAGTATGCCTGAGGATATTTCCTCTGAAATGTTGACGAATACAATGAAGTAAATAAGTGAGAAAATCGAACAGATAACTTTCCCAGTTGACAGGTATCGCTATATCTGTCACTGAAATTCCTGAACATTTGTCTAATGGATATTTTGAAAATTTCAAGCCAGATTTGGATACAGTAAGCCTGAGGATATATTCTCTGAAATGTTGACGAATAAAATGAAGTAAATAAGTGAGAAAATCGAACAGATAACTTTCCCAGTTGACAGGTATCGCTATATCTGTCACTAAAATTCCTGAAAATTTGTCTAATAGATATTTTGAAAATTTCAAGCCAGTTTTAGATACAGTATGCCTGAGCATATATCCTCTGAATATTTGACGAATGTAATGAAGTAAATAAGTGAGAAAATCGAACAGATAACTTTCCCAGTTAACAGGTATCGCTATATCTGTCACTGATATTTTTGAAAATTTGTCTAATAGATATTTGGAAAATTTCAAGCCAGTTTTAGATACAGTATGCCTGAGAATATATCCTCTGAAAATTTGTCGAATGTAATGAAGTAAATAAGTGAGAAAATCGAACAGATAACTTTCCCTGTGTACAGGTATCGCTATATCTGTCACTGAAATTCCTGAAAATTTGTCTAATGGATATTTTGAAAATTTCAAGCCAGATTTGGACACAGTATGCCTGAGGATATATCCGTCGAAAATTTGACAACTGTAATGAAGTAAATAAGTGCGAAAATTGAACAGATAACTTTCCCAGTGTACAGGTATCGCTATATCTGTCACTGAAGTTCCTGAAAATTTGTCTAATGGATATTTTGAAAATTTCTAGCCAGATGTGGATACAGTATGCCCGAGGATATATCCTCTGAAAATGTGACGAATGTAATGAAGTAAATAAGTGAGAAAATCGAACAGATAACTTTGCCAGTGTACAGGTATCGCTATATCTGTCACTGAAATTCCTGAAAATTTGTCTAATGGATATTTTGAAAATTTCAAGCCAGATTTGGATACAGTATACCTGAGGATATATCCTCTGAAAATTTGACGAATGTAATGAAGTAAATAAGTGAGAAAATCGAACAGATAACTTTCCCAGTTGACAGGTATCGCTATATCTGTCACTGAAGTTCCTGAAAATTTGTCTAATGGATATTTTGAAAATTTCAAGCCAGATTTGGATACAGTATGCACGAGGACATATCCTCTGAAAATTTGACGAATGTAATGAAGTAAATAAGTCAGAAAATGGAACAGATAACTTTCCCAGTGTACAGGTATCGCTATATCTGTCACTGAAATTCCTGAAAATTTGTCTAATGGATATTTTGAAAATTTCAAGCCAGATTTGGATACAGTATGCCTGAGGATATATCCTCTGTAAATTTGACGAATGTAATGAAGTAAATAAGTGAGAAATTCGAACAGATAACTTTCCCAGTGTACAGGTATCGCTATATCTGTCACTGAAATTCCTGAAAATTTGTCTAATGGATATTTTGAAAATTTCAAGCCAGATTTGGCTATAGTATGCCTGAGGATATATCCTCTGAAAATTTGACGAATGTAATGAAGTAAATAAGTGAGAAAATCGAACAGATAACTTTCCCAGTTGACAGGTATCGCTATATCTGTCACTGAAATTCCTGAAAATTTGTCTAATGGATATTTTGAAAATTTCAAGCCAGATTTGGATACAGTATGCCTGAGGATATATCCTCTGAAAATTTGACGAATGTAATGAATAAATAAGTGAGAAAATCGAGCAGATAACTTTCCCAGTGTACAGGTATCGCTATATCTGTCACTGAAATTCCTGAAAATTTGTCTAATGGATATTTTGAAAATTTCAAGCCAGATTTGGCTATAGTATGCCTGAGGATATATCCTCTGAAAATTTGACGAATGTAATGAAGTAAATAAGTGAGAAAATCGAACAGATAACTTTCCCAGTTGACAGGTATCGCTATATCTGTCACTGAAATTCCTGAAAATTTGTCTAATGGATATTTTGAAAATTTCAAGCCAGATTTGGATACAGTATGCCTGAGGATATATCCTCTGAAAATTTGACGAATGTAATGAATAAATAAGTGAGAAAATCGAGCAGATAACTTTCCCAGTGTACAGGTATCGCTATATCTGTCACTGAAATTCCTGAAAATTTGTCTAAAGGATATTTTTAAAATTTCAAGCCAGATTTGGGTACACTAATGTATACACATAAAATTAATGATATCTGTTTTGAACTTACCGTTTTCGTCGAATTCGTTATCTGATGAGCTGGTGCTGGTACTGGTGTGCGCGATTCCCTCCTTTTTGCAGATGCCAGTCAGTGATTTGTCTGCAGGATGGGTTGAGAACTTCCGACAGTGCCGCAGAAACCTGGCTTGCACACCCTGCGAACAAATTGCGTCAGAGCCCATCAATTAACCACCGCCGGAAGCTGGAGGTTCCGCGAAGAAGATCGCGGACATCCATCAAAAGTTACGTATTTATGGGGGCGCGGAGGGCCCCCAATCGATGGGCGAAATCGCGCTACGCAGTCCGTCTTGCGATGATTAATGTCGAGGGGGTGGATTCTGGGCTGTTTGCATCAGTGAAATGATAAAGCGGAGGAATATGCGGTGATATATCAGCGAGGTGAAGGGTTTATAGATTTTTTGGTGGCTTTTGCCACGTATAAATTTATTTGGGTAAAACACAACAAGTAGGTACTTAATTGCATTTGAAGTACAAATCCTTGGAATTTAAATTATGTAAACATTTATATTAGATGGGCTTTATTTTCCAAGATTGCCTTATCTATGTCAAAATTATACAAAAACATCAATAAGAAGTTCGCATTTTAACTCACTTCCCATTTTAATGAAATGTATCATTCGAAAATTTTCATTTCTTTGGCAAAAATAGAACTCTTAACTATTGATTAAAAGTCAGAGCCTTAACTATCTCACTTCCCATTTGAAAATTTCAAGAATCCAATCTTAACTATCGATTAAAAGTCCGAGCCTTAACTCACTACCCATTTCAATGCAATGTATCTAGCATACGAAAATTATCAATTCTTCTTACAAAAGCCTTCTGTGTTTACAAAAATAGTCCACTTAATTCTGACCGGCGATGAATCAGTTTGGCAAGGTCCAAGGAGTGAGCAACGGCCAAATGGTCGTCGGATTCCTGACAAAGTAATTCTTGAGTCTTGACCCGTTTTTAATGCTCTCCTGTCTGTGCTCTGGAATTGTTAAATGTTATCGTCTGTTCGACTGATATCAAAGAGAAACGCCAGTAATTAGTGAGATAGCGTTATCTCGGTTTCAGCCGAATGAAAACATTTACTTTGGCGCGGCTCATGAACAATGTCCACGTAGATTAACACCGTCAGCTCGCAGTGATAAAGAGAAAAATGTATTTTGTTTGAAGCAGTGAACTTGGGTTATTGATAAAATTATTAATAAATAAAAAAAATAATAAATGTATTTTTGATGATTTATTATTTTTGCAATGACTGAAGACTACATGTTAAATATAGGTACATAGGTACATATACATACATATACATAGGTACATATACATACATATACATAGGTACATATACATACATATACATAGGTACATATACATACGTATACAAAGGTATAGTCATGCTCATATAAATCTAGTACAAACAAATTGACGTTGTTATATTGCAACAATGTCAATTTGTAAACAATAATTGCTATTGTTAACCTAATTTCTTGTACTAGATTTACGTAAGCATGAATGTACAAATACATAGGTACATATACATAGGTATTATTAATGTACCTATGTATACATAGGTACATTAATAATATATTACATACAATGCATACAGTAAAGCTTATAGTATTTTATCATCAACGATCACAGAAATCGATATTATAAATTATATATCATATTTCATAAACTATCAGCTAAACTGACGTTTTTTTTCTTTTCATTTTAGTAGTTTCATTTTGTTTAAGGCAAATGATGTTTTTCTATGACAGTGCGTAAACTATGTTTTTACGCACTGTCATCATCACTTTTGTTTAGAAGATGCCAACTGTTTAAATTTGAATGCCAACTGTTTAAATTTGAATGCCAACTGTTTAAATTTGCATGCCGACTGTTTAAATTTGAATGCCAACTGTTTAAATTTGAATGCCAACTGTTTAAATTTCAATGCCAACTGTTTAAATTTGAATGCCAACTGTTTAAATTTGAAGGTTATGTCAATACACATACCCTGTCAAGAAAACATATGTTAATCGTTTAAACCATGAATTCTCTAAATTTTAACTAAAATATGTCTTTTTCTATGACAGTGGGTAAACTAAGTTGCAAAATATGACATTTTTATCTTAAATTTGCTTCCCGAAATAGATGTCAAAGTTTTTTACACCTATTATAAATCACCCTGTATACACAATTATTCCATAGTGAATATTTCAAACGAGTTTGTAAGTTTCACCAATTTGCGCCAATTTTGGTTGACTTTCTGTTGGTACGCATGAACAAAAACTATTCGAGAAAATAAGGTTATGTTATTTTTAATTTATAGCTAACATTGTTACCAACAAAATATGGGACTGTATGTACGTACATAGATAAGTATATTCTAATTATATTGAATTACTTCCCTACAATTGAATGAGTGAGTTTAAAAAGGGACTATTCCAAAAATATTCAAAATATCCAAAAAATATTCAAAATCACTTCTCCAGAATTGAGAAGCGAGTGAATTGAAAACGTTTTTTTCGTTTTTTTAGTTTGTATTAAATTACATTAATATTCAATACGTGATTTTTGAGATATTTACCATTTACTGCGTGCAAGTATTTTTCAGTACCATTCAGTGATATTCTTCAATATTAATGTTTATATTTTGGGCAATATCTCAAAAACTAGCTTATCAATATTAAAGCAGTTTATCACTAATTATGAGTTATATATTGGCATCTAATGTATTAAATTACATTAATATCCAATGCGAGATTCTTGAGATTCTTGAGATTCTTGAGAATATCACAGTCAGTGATATTCCTTAATATTAATATTATTTTTTTGGTGATATCTAAAAAACTAGCGTATCAATATTAATGCAATTTGTCACTGACATTAAGTGACATATTAGCACAAAATACATTAAATTTCATAAATATCCAATGCGATATTTTTGAGATATTTATCATTTACAATGAGCAAGTATTTTTCAGTGCCATTCAGTGATACTCTTAATCATTAATGTATATATTTTTGGTGATATCTCAAAAACTAGCGTATCAATAATAAAGCAATTTATCACTAATTATGAGTTATATATTGGCATCTAATGTACTAAATTACATTAATATCCAATGCGAGATTCTTGAGATATTTGCCATTTACTATGAGCAAGTGTTTTCCAGTACCATTCAGTGATATTCCTCAATATTAATGTTCATGTTCTTGGTGATATCCAAAAAACCAGCGTATCAATATTAATGCAATTTCTCACTGACATTAAGTGACATATTAGCACAAAATACATTAAATTTCATTAATATCCAATGCGATATTTTTGAGATATTTATCATTTACAATGAGCAAGTATTTTTCAGTGCCATTCAGTGATACTCTTAATCATTAATGTATATATTTTTGGTGATATGTCAAAAACTAGCGTATCAATAATAAAGCAATTTATCACTGATTATGAGTTATATATTGGCATCTAATGTACTAAATTACATTAATATCCAATGCGAGATTCTTGAGATATTTGCCATTTACTATGAGCAAGTGTTTTTCAGTACCATTCAGTGATATTCCTCAATATTAATGTTCATGTTCTTGGTGATATCCAAAAAACCAGCGTATCAATATTAATGCAATTTCTCACTGACATTAAGTGACATATTAGCACAAAATACATTAAATTTCATTAATATCCAATGCGATATGTTTGCGATATTTGTCATTTATAATGAGCAAGCATTTTCCAGTGCCATTCAGTGACACTCTTAGATATTAATGTTTATATTTTTGGCAATATATCAAAAACTAGCGTATCAATAATAAAGCAATTTATCACAAATAATGGGCGATATATTGGCATCTAATGAATTAAATTACATTAATATCCAATGCGAGATTCTTGAGATATTTGCCATTTACTGTGAGCAATTGTTTTCCAGTGATATTTTTAAATAATAATGTTCTTGTTTTTGATGATATTTCAAAAACTAGTGTATCAATATTAAATCAATGTATCACTGACGTTGAGTGATATATTAACAAGTAATACATTGAATTACATTAATATCCATTGCAAAATTCTCAAAATATTTAGCATTTGCAATGAGCAAGCATTTCCCAGTGCCATTCAGTGATATTCTTAAATATTAATGATTATATTTTTGGCAATATCTCAAAAACTAGCGTATCAATATTAACTCAATGTATCGCTAATAATAAGTAATATATATGAATCTAATGTATAAAATTACATTAATATCCAATGCGAGATTCTTGAGATATTTGCCATTTACTGTATGCAAGTGTTTTTCAGTACCATTCAGTGATATTCTTCAATATTAATGTTTATATTTTTGATAATATTTCAAAAATTAGCGTATCAATAATAAAGCAATTTATCACTGATTATGAGTTATATATTGGCATCAAATGTACTAAATTACATTAATATCCAATGCGAGATTCTTGAGATATTTGCCATTTACTATGAGCAAGTGTTTTTCAGTATCATTCAGTGATATTCCTTAATATTAATATCCATGTTCTTGGTGATATCCAAAAAACTAGCGTATCAATAATAATGCAATTTCTTACTGACATTAAGTGACATATTAGCACAAAATAGATTAAATTTCATTAATATCGAATGCGATATTTTTGAGATATTTGTCATTTACAATGAGCAAGCATTTTATAGTGCCATTCAGTCATTTTCTAAAATATTAATGTTTATATTTTCGGTAATATCTCAAAATCCAGCATTTAAATATTAACGCAATTTATGACTGATAATGAGTGTTGGCATCTAATGGATTAAATTGCATTAATATCCAATATGAGATTCTTGAGATATTTGCCATTTACAGTGAGCAAGTGTTTTCCAGTGCCATTCAATGATATTCTTGAATAGTAATGTTTATATTTTTGATGATATCTCAAAAACAAGCTTATCAATATTAATGCAATATATTACTGACATTGAGTGACATATTGGCACGTAATACATTGAATTACATTAATAACCAATACGAGATTCTTGAGATATTTGAGCAAGCATTTTTCAGTGCCATTCAGTAATATTCTTAAATATTAATGTTTATATTTTTGCCAATATCTCAAAAACTAGCGTATCAATATTAACGCAAGTTACCACTGGCAATGAGTGATATATTGACATCTAATGAATTAAATTACATTAATATCCAATGCGAGATTCTTGAGATAATTGCCATTAAGTGTTTTTCAGTACCATTCGTTGATATTCTTAAATATTAATGTTCATGTTTTTGGTGCTATCTCAAAAACTAGTGTATCAATATCAATGCAATTTATCATGTACATTGAGTGACATATTAGCACAAAATACATTAAATTTTATTAATATCCAATGCGATATTTTTGAGATATTTGTCATTTACAATGAGCAAGCATTTTCCAGTGCCATTCAGTGACACTCTTAAATATTAATTTATATATTTTTACCATTATATCAAAAACTAGCGTATCAATATTAATGCAATTTATCACAAATAATAGGTGATATATTGTCATCTAATGTATTAAATTCAATTAATATCCAATATGAGATTCTTGAGATATTTGCTTTTTACTGTGAGCAATTGTTTTCCAGTGCCATTCAGTGATATTCTTAAATATTAATGTTTATAATTTTGGTGATATCTCAAAAACGAGCGTATCAATAATAACCCAATTTATCACTGATAATGAGTTATATATTGGCATCTAATATACTAAATTACATTAATATCCAATGCGACATTCTTGAGATATTTGCCATTTACTGTGAGCAAGTGTTTTCCACTGCTATTCAGTGATATTTTTAAATAATAATGTGCTTGTTTTTGATGATATTTCCAAAACTAGCCTATCAATACAAAAGCAATTTATCACTGACATTGAGTGATATATTACCACATAATACATTGAATTACATTATTATCCAATGCAAGGTTCTTGAAATATTTAGCATTTACAATGAGCAAGCATTATCCAGTGGCATTCAGTGATATTCTTAAATATAAATATTAACAATTATTTCTCTACAATTGATGAGATAGTTGAAAAAGCCACATATTCCAAAAATATTAAAAATATTCCGAAAATACTAAAAATTGCTTCTCTACAATTCAATAATTGAATTGAAAAAGGAACATATTCCAAACATATTAAAAATAAACATCACTTTTTTTTTTTATTTATATCTTAACTGTCACTGATGTTAAAAAATGAAGGTATATTCCAAAATATTAAAAATAAACGTTTTTTTTTTTAATTTATATCATAGCTGTCAGTTATATTAAAAAATATATATTTTATCAGTGTATTTAAACTATACCTACAAATTATCAACTGTAACTTTCATATATTCCAAATATGTTAAAAAAATACTTCTGTACAATTCAATGAGTGAGCTGAAAAAGGGACATATACCAAAAATATTAAAAATATTCCCAAAATACTAAAAATTACTTCTCTACAATTCAATAAGTGAGTTGAGAAAGGAACATACTCCAAACATATTAAAAATAAAGTTCACTTTTTTTTAAATTTATATCTTAACAGTCAGTGATGTTAAAAAATGTAGGTATATTCCAAAATATTAAAGATAAACTTGTTTTTTTATTTATATCATAACTGTCAGTTATATTTAAAAATGTATATTTTATCAGTGAGTGTATTTTTACTATACCTACAAATTATCAATTGTAACTTTTCTTGTAATACGATCTGTTTGCCCAAATAAAAACGTATTTTTTTTAAGTTTTCCAAAAACTTACTCTGGAGCAATCTGTTCATTTTGCTACTAACACATTCAATTACAAAATTGATAACCAGTGGAGCTGTGTAATTTTACAACTGTCATAATGATAACATTTTGACACCTTTTAAAATCCAAGCATCAACTTGTAAAAACATAAAAATAAATCCAACTTTGATGAGAGTAGATCGTGAATGGTTTTATATGTAAGTATCAATGAAAATATACAAATCGCAATTTGTTATCAATACACTTTCTTATCATTCAAACTTACGATTAAGCAGCGGAAACGTTATCATCAAGCGTAATAATTTCAGTGTATCGATTGCAATAAAGTTTACATGCGGCAAATATTTACATTCCCAACCTTTTTTTACGCTACACAATAATACACCTGCCAGCGATTTTTAATATTTGCACGAGCTATTTGAAAATGGCGTGATTACGCGAGAAACCTTGAAATGAGCGAAGTGAATTCCCAGATATTGAAACTCACGGATCCTAAACACACTGAATGACTCATTACGTGCAATAATGATTAAGTAATCTTCTACACAGAAATCTTACGATGAATGATAACACACAAATAGAGCAACGAGCTGTTCTGAAATTAGTAGTGTTTCTAAAAATAGGTGTGGTGTGGTTTTTCAATAAGTTGACGATTCATCAATGTGGATTTTTGTGACTTTATATTCACCAGGTTACAAGTGGAGGAAGTAAAAAGGTCAATGAATGTGTGTCATCATATTATGTCAAAATTTATATAATTAGCTATAAAATTTGGACAATTCATTCAAAATGATTGCATTAAATTTCTATGTGTACACAGTCAAAATTGATACAATTAAATATAACATTTGGATAATTCTTTCAAAGTGATTGCATTAAATGTTTATGTGTACACAGGTCAAAATTGATGCAATAACTAGAAACTTTGACAATTCATTCAAAATGATTGCATTAAATCTCAATGTGTACACAGGTCAAAATTGATACAATTACCTATCAAATTTGGACCAATCATTCAAAATGATTGCATTAAATTTCAATGTTTACACAGGTCAAAATTGCTACGATTAACTATAAAATTGTACAAAGGAATGGTCCAGTTGGACAAAGTAATTGTTAAATTGATATTTAATGCAATTATTTTGAAGGAATCAAAATAATTGCATTAAATATCAATGTGTACACAGGTCAAAATTGATACAATTACCTATCAAATTTGGACCAATCATTCAAAATGATTGTATTAGGTTCAATGTTTACACAGGTCAAAATTGCTACAATTAACTATAAAATTAGACAATTCCTTCAAAATAATTGCATTTAATGTCAATGTGAACACAGGTCAAAATTGATACAATTACCTATCAAATTTGGACCAATCATTCAAAATTATTGCATTAAATTTTAATGTTTACACAGGTCAAAATTGCTACAATTAACTATAAAATTGGACAATTCCTTCAGAATAATTGCATTTAATGTCAATGTGTACACAGGTCAAAATTGATACAATTAACTATCAAATTTGAACCAATAATTCAAAATTATTACATTAAATGTCAATGTTTACACAGGTCAAAATTGATACAATTACCTATCAAATTTTACCAATCATTCAAAATGATTGTATTAGGTTCAATGTTTACACAGGTCAAAATTGCTAGAATTAACTATAAAATTTAGTCATTTCCTTCAAAATATTTGCAATAAATGTCAATGTGTACACAGGTCAAAATTGATACAATTACCTATCAAATTTTGACTAATCATTCAAAATGATTGCACTAAATTTCAATGTTTACACAGGTCAAAATTGATACAATTGACTATAAAATTTGGACATTCAAACATGGACATACACATGGACATGGAATTTATGACAATTCTACTGGTTTTTGATGTACAAACTTTGGTCGTACTTTCCAAAATCATAGTCAAATCAATTTACAAAAATGAATCGATTGCTCAATTTTGATTAAATTCGTAATATTTTTATCAAATATTTAAAACAATATTGGATTTTTGGTTAAGTTCTTGAATGTCAATGAAATTGATGTAGAAATTTCTGGAATTTATGAGATTTCTACTGATTTTTGGCGTCAAATCAATGTTTGAATAACAGTTGGCATACCAAGAAAAGTTTGTCTCTTCTTCTAAGGCAATTAAGCCATACAAATCGATTTTTTTAGATACATTTTGTAGCTTTTCGTATCAACTTTTTGAGATTCTTGAGATATTTACTGTGGGCAAGTGTTTCAGTGCCATGCAGATATTCCTAAATATTAATATGTATCTTTTTGGTAATATCTAAAAAACTAGCGTATCAATATTAATACAATTTATCACTGATATTGAGTGGCATATTGGCACATAATATGTCGAATTATATTGATATCCAATGCGAGATTTTCGAGTTATTTGCCTTTTACTATGAGCAATTGTTTTACAGTGCCATTCAGTCATTTTCTAAAATATTAATGTTTATATTTTCGGTAATATCTCAAAAACCAGCGTATCAATATTAACGCAATTTATCACAGATCATGGGTGATATATTGGCATCTAACTTATTAAATTTTCTTAATATCCAATGAGAGATTCTTGAGATATTAGCCATTTACTGTGAGCAAGTGTTTTTCAGTACCATTCAGTGATATTCTTAAATATTAATATTCATATTTTTGATGATATCTCAAATACTAGCTTATCAATATTAATGCAATTTATTACTGACATTGAGAGGCATATTGGCACGTAATACAGTGAATTACATGAATAACCAATGCGAGATTCTTGAGATATTTATCATTTACAATGAGCAAACAGTTTTCACTGCCATTCAGTAATATTCTTGAATATTAATGTTTCTATTTTTGGCAATATCTCAACAACTCAATATTAACGCAATTTGTCACAGATAATGGGTGATATATTGGCATCTAATGTATTAAAATACATTAATATCCAATGCGAGATTCTTGAGATTTTTGTTATTTACTGTGAACAAGTGTTTTTCAGTACTATTCAGTGATATATTTAAATAATAATGTTCTTCTTTTTGGTGATATCTCAAAAACTAGCGTATCAATATTAACCCAATTTATCACAGATAATTGGTGATATATTGGCATCTAACGTATTAAATTTCATTAATATCCAATGCGAGATTCTTGAGATATTTGCCATTAACTGTGAGCAAGTGTTTTTCAGTACCATTCAGTGATATTCTTAAATATTAATGTTCAAGTTTTTGGTGATATCTCAAAAACTAGCGTATCAATATTAATGCAATTTGTCACTAACATTACGTGATATATTAGCACAAAATACATTAAATTACATTAATATCCAATGTGACATTTTTGAGATATTTGTCAATTACAATAAGCAAGCATCTTCCAGTGCTATTCAGTGATATTATCAAATATTTATGTTCATATTTTTAGCAATATATCAAAAATTAGCGTATCAATTTTAACGAAATTTATCACAGATAATGGGTGATTTATTGGCATCTCATGTATTAAATTACATTAATATCCAATGCGAGATTATTGAGATATAAATCATTTTGTTTGAGCTAGTGTTTTCAGTACCATTGAGTGATATTCTTAAAAATTAATGTTCAAGTTTTTGGTGATATCTCAAAAACTTGTATATGTATATTAATGCAATTTATCACTCACATTGAAAGACATATTGGCACCTAATTAATTTAATTGCATAAATATCCAATGCGAGATTTTTGAAATATTTGTCATTTACAAGCACGCAAGCACTTTTCAGTGCCATTCAGTAATACTCTTAAATATTAATGTTTATATTTTTGGCATTATCTCAAACACTAGCGTATCAATATTAACGCAATTTGTCACAGATAATGGGTGATATATAGGCATATAATGTATTAAATTACATTAATATCCAATGCGAGATTATTGAGATATTTGCCATTTACTGGGGCAAGAATTTTCAGTACTATTTTGTGACATTTTTAAATATTAATATTCAGGTTGTTGATGATATCTAAAAAACTAGTGTATCAATATTAATGCAATTTGTCACTAATATTACGTGATATATTAGCACATAATACATTGAATTACATTAATGTCCAATGCAAGACTCTTGAGATATTTGCCATTTACTGTGAGCAAGTGTTTTCGAGTGGTATTCAGTGATATTTTTAAATATCAATAATCATGTTTTATGTGATATCCTAAAAATAGGTGATATATTGGCATATAATGTATTAAATTACATTAATATCCATTGCGGGATTATTGAGATTTAAACCATTTTGTGTGAGTAAGTGTTTTCAGTACCATTCAGTGATATTCTTAAATATCAATAATCATGTTTTATGTGATATCCTAAAAATTAGCGTATCAATATTAACGCAATTTATCACAGATAATAGGTGATATATTGGCATCTAATGTATTAAATTACATTAAAATCCAATGCGAGATTCTTAAGATATTTGCCATTTACTGTGAGCAAGTGTTTTCCAATGCTATTTAGTGATATTATTAAATATTAATATTTATATTTTTGGAAATATCTCAAAAACTAGCGTATCAATAGTAACGCAATTTATCACTGATAACGAGTGGTATTTTGCCATCTAATAAATTAAATTACATTAATATCCAATGAGAGTTTTTTTAGATATTTGTTATTTACAATGAGCAAGCATTTTGCAGTGCTATTCAGTGATACTCTTAAATAATAATATTTATATTTTTGGCAATATATCAAAAACTAGCGTATCAATTTTAACGCAATTTATCATTTAATGAGTGATATATTGGCATCTGACGTATTAAATCACATTAATATCCAATGCGAGATTATTGAGATATTTGCCATTTACTGTGAGCAAGATTTTTTCAGTACAATTCTCTGATATTTTTAAATATTAATATTCAGGTTTTTGGTGATATCTCAAAAACTAGCGTTTCAATATTAATGCAATTTGTCACTAACATTACGTGATATATTAGCACAAAATACATTAAATTGCATTAATATTCAATGCGACATTTTTGAGATATTTGTCATATACAATGAGAAAGCATTTTCCAGTGCCTTTCAGTGATACTCTTAAATAATAATGCTTATATTTTTGGCAATGTATCAAAAACTAGCGTATCAATTTTAACGCAATTTATCACTGATAATGAGTGATATATTGGCATATAATGTATTAAATTGCATTAATATCCAATGCGAGATTCTTGAGATATTTGCCATTAACTGTGAGCAAGTGTTTTTTCAGTACCATTCAGTGATATTCTTAAATATTAATGTTCATATTTTTGATGATATCTCAAAAACTACCATATCAATATTTATGCAATTTCTCACTGACACTGAGTGATATATTAACACATAATACATTGAATTGCATTAATATCCAATGCGAGATTCTTGAGATATTTGCCATTAACTGTGAGCAAGTGTTTTTCAGTACCATTCAGTGATTTTACTAAATATTAATGTTCAATGTTTTTGGTGATATTTCAAAAACTAGCTTATCAATATTATTGCAATTTATTACTGAAATTGAGTGACATATTGGTACGTAATACATTGAATTACATTAATATCCAATGCATGATTCTCGAAATATGTAGCATTTACAATGTGCAAGCATTTCCCAGTGCCACTAAGTGATTTTCTTAAATATTTATGTTTATATTTTTGGCAATATTTCAAAAACTAGCGTATCAATTTTAATGCAATTTATCAGTGATAATGAGAGATATATAGGCATCTAATGTGTTAAATTACATTAAAAAATTCCGTAACACTACCTGTTTATTTTCAATTTTAGAAAAGTACGTCAATTGCAGATAATGTAGCATCAATATCAGAGGATATAAAAACCAAGTAAAATGAAACCCCTTATTATGGAAAGCAGCAGGGTGATCATTTTACAACATCTTCGTAAATCTTAATGAAGGTCAATAACAGGCAGGTATATTTAATACATGTAATGTAAAAATATGTGTATATAGTAATCATTGACTGACATTTTTTATTGGTGATGCAGCGTTGTTGCGAAGAATGTGAGACTACTGAGTAATGTGAAGACTGTTGAGTAATAAATTGCCATTAACTTATAAAGCATTATTGAATGAGCAGTGACCGTGACTTTAGTTTTGTAGTCGTTAATTGAAAGATTACGTGTCCCCCCAGCCCCGAAATTTTATTTAAAACTTCCTAAGCCAGATGATTCAGCCGAAGAATAAGACGTTCAAAAAAGCTGGATAAAAGCGGGAACACGGGAGTAACATTATTCGGGAACGTGACGGGCGGCGTTAATGGGTTTTTGGGTCAATACGGGCGGGGGGCGCCAGGATCAAAGGGAAGACGCCGCCGGATGAATGGGGGGCGCGTGGCGGGGTGTGGTGACCTGGGCCAAACGGTGCCAGTCTGGGAGTCCCCAGGTAGGCACAGGTGAAAAGCGAGAGTGGCGCGGTGACATCACCGCTGCGATATTCACATGTTTTACGGTTTATGACCGATGGGGGGTTGGCGTCCGCCCCCCATCTCCCAGTCGGTGTAGTAGTCGGCACAATTTCGGGGGGCGTTTCATTGATCCCCGGCCTCGTGAATGAATAATTGACGTCCTCAGGGGCGGGGGGCCATAGCGCCCCCCGGCGATCACCACATAACCTCACTCGCATGGCCCGTCGCTGGCGAGCCCCGGGGCTCGAGTGCACCGGCAGGACTGCGTAGCGCGAAGGGGTGTAACTGCCCCCGCACGGGGTTAGCGCGCGTATCCGGGGGGCCCGCGCCCCCCGGCCACACGCCCGGGGGGACTCACTTTGTTCACAAACGGGCAGTTTATATGTTGTTTCGGCGTAAATCCTTTTAAAACATCGAATCTGTGTAACAGCCGGATTCTCGACGCACCGCTCGCCAACGCCATGATGAGAAAACTAACTAAACCCGCAGCGGCGTACGGCCGGCCCTGGAGCCACACGGTCAGGCGCAATGAATGGTTATCAAATTTTCCACGGAAACGCACGCTTTCCCCGAGGAAAACTCGGCCGACCCCCCAAAAGACCCCCCGCCGTGCGTGAAAACGCGGGAAATCATCAATTATGTGCGAGCGCATAGGTTATGCACGTGACGCCGCGTCTTGAACTTGAAACAAACGCCAAGCGCGTCAACAAAAAAAAAAACAAAAAAATAACCAAAAGACAACCGCGAAACAAGCGAAGAAAACAAACGAAACGCGAACCGCCGCCCCGCGTCCAATCAAATCACCGATCAGCAGCACAATTCCACAATTAACGGCCACGGATTCAAATAAATCCGGCGCCATTTACAGCAATTGTACCAACAGGTGGCATTGCCAGCGAGCCATCCGCATTGCACGCGACTGAAGATAGCTGTGAACCGTTGTGCGCTATTTTTCGATTCAAAAATATACCTACAGCTTTTACTTTACTTAAATAAAGCTGGGAGGAACTAATATGAATCTAATATCAAAGTTGCAAATAACAAATTTTCAGCAATTTCAGTAATAGCCAACACATACTAATCAATGCAGAAAGTTAAGTGTTTGTTTTTTTCCCTTATTTAATGCTGAAACTTTGTCAAATTTCCACGAGAATTAGTTTCAGGTATACTGTACATGAATCTAATATCAAAGTTGCAAATAATAAATTTTCAGAATTTTCAGTAATAGCTAACACATACTAATCAATGCAGAAAGTTAAGTGTTTGATTTTCTCCCTTATTTAATGCTGAAGTTTTATCAAATTTTCAGGAGAATTAGATTCAGGTGTACTGTACACAAATCTAATATCAAATTTGCTAATAATAAATTTTCTGAAATTTCAGAATTAGCTAACCCATACTCGTCAATGCAGAAAGTTATATGTTTGATTGTCTCTCTTATTTAATACTGAAACTTTATCAAATTTTCAGGAGAATTAGTTTCAGGTGTATTTTACACGAATCTAATATTAAAGTTGCAAATAATTAATTTTCAGAAATTTCAGAAATAGCTAACCCATACTTGTCAATGCAGAAAGTTAAGTGTTTGATTTTCTCCCTTATTTAATACTGAAACTTTGTCAAATTTTCAGGTGAATTAGTTTCAGGTGTACTTTACACGAATCTGCTATTAAATTTGCAAATAATTAATTTTCAGAAATTTCAGTAATAGCAAACACATACTTGTCAATGCAGGAAGTTAAGTGTTTGATTTTCTCCCTTATTTAATACTGCAACTTTATCAAATTTCCAGAAGAATTAGTTTCACGTGTACTTTACAAGAATCTGATATCAAATTTGCAAATGATAAATTTTCAGAAATTTTAGTAATAGCTAACCCACACTTGTCAATGCAGAAAGTTAAGTGTTTGATTTTCTCCCTTATTTAATGATGAAACTTTGTCAAATTTTCACGAGAATTAGTTTCAGGTGTACTGTACACGAATCTGATATAAAATTTTCAAATAATTGATTTTCAGAAATTTCAGTAGTAGCTAACACATACTTGTCAATGCAGAAAGTTATATGTTTGATTTTCTCCCTTATTTAATACTGAAATTTTGTCAAATTTTCAGGAGAATTAGATTCAGGTGTACTGTGCACAAATCTAATATCAAAGTAGCAAATAATAAATTTTCAGAAATTTCAGTAATAGCTAACACAAACTTGTCAATGCAGAAAGTTAAGTGTTTGATTTTCTCCCTTATTTAATGCTGAAACTTTATCAAATTTTTAGTAGAATTAGTTTCAGGTGTACTGTACACGAATCTAATATCAAATTTGCGAATAATAAATTTTCAGAAATTTTAGAAATAGCTAACACATACTTGTCAATGCAGAATGTTATGTGTTTGATTTTCTCCCTTATCTAATACTGAAACTTTGTTAAATTTTCTATAGAATTAGTTTCAGGTGTACTTTACACGAATTTGATATCAAATTTGCAAATAACTAATTTTCAGAAATTTCAGTACTAGCTAACACATACTTGTCAATGCAGATAGTTAAGTGTTTGATTTTCTCCCTTATTTAATGCTGAAACTTTATCAAATTTTCAGGAGAATTAGTTTCAGGTGTACTGTACACGAATCTAATGTCAAAGTTGCAAATAATAAATTTCCAGAAATTTCAGTAATAGCTAACCCATACTTATCAATGCAGAAAGTTAAGTGTTGGATTTTCTCCCTTATCTAATACTGAAACTTTATCAAATTTTCAGGAGATTTAGTTTCAGGTGTATTTTACACGAATCTAATATTAAAGTTGCAAATAATTAATATTCAGAATTTTCAGAAAGAGCTAACACATACTTGTCAATGCAGAAAGTTAAGTGTTTGATTTTCTCCCTTATTTAATACTGAAACTTTGCCAAATTTTCACGAGAATTAGTTTCACGTATACTGTGCACAAATCTAATATCAAATTTGCTAATACTGAATTTTCTGAAATTTCAAAAATAGCTAACCCATACTTGTCAATGCAGAAAGTTATATGTTTGATTTTCTCCCGCATCTAATACTGAAACTTTGTCAAATTTTAAGGAGAATTAGTTTCAGGTGTACTGTGAACGAATCTAATATCAAATTTGATAATAATAAATTTTCAGAAATTTCAGTACTAGCTAACCCATACTTGTCAATGCAGAAAGTTAAGTGTTAGATTTTTTCCCTTATTTAATGCTGAAAGTTTATCAAATTTTTAGGAGAATTAGTTTTAGGTGTACTTTACACGAATCTGGTATTAAATTTGCAAATAATTAATTTTCAGAAATTTCAGTAGTAGCTAACACATACTTGTCAATGCAGAAAGTTAAGTGTTTGATTTTCTCCCCTATTTAATGCTGCAACTTTGTCATATTTTTAGGAGAATTAGTTTCAGGTGTACTGTACACGAATCTAATATCAAAGTTGCAAATAATAAATTTTCAGTAATTTCAGAAATAGCTAACCCATACTTGTCAATGCAGAAAGTTATATGTTTGATTTTCTCCCTTATCTAATGCTGAAACTTTATCAAGTTTTCAGGAGAATTAGTTTCAGGTGTATTTTACACGAATCTAATATTAAAGTTGCAAATAATAAATTTTCAGAAATTTCAGTACTAGCTAACCCATACTTGCCAATGCAGAAAGTTAAGTGTTTGATTTTTTCCCTTATTTAATGCTGAAAGTTTATCAAATTTTTAGGAGAATTAGTTTTAGGTGTACTATACACCAATCTAATATCAAAGTTGCAAATAATAAATTTTCAGAAATTTCAGTAATAGCTAACACATACTTGTCAATGCAGAGAGTTAAGTGTTTGATTTTCTCCCCTATTTAATGCTGAAACTTTGTCAAATTTTCAGGAGAATTAGTTTTAGGTGTACTGTACACGAATCTAATATCAAATTTGTAAATAATAAATTTATAGAAATTTCAGTAATAGCTAACCCATACTTGTCAATGCATAACGTTATATGTTTGATTTTCTCCATTATTTAATACTGAAACTTTTTTAATACTGAATACTGGACGTTTTTAGATACATTTGGGACCTGCTAGCAGGTAGATAATTAGATAACAAAGGGACATATGAGCCGATGAGTTTAACGCCAAGGGAACTTCTGCCAGGCAAATTGCACCGCCTGAAAATCTAGAACCAACTATAACATTTAATAAATCACTTATTTATTGCATATTATATTAACATTGCATATTGCATATTGCATATTGCATATTGCATATTGCATATTAACACAAATTTAATTTAGCTTGTACTAGAATTGAATGGGAGGATTCAGTAATTCAATTAAAGAAAAGTAGAGGACATAACATAAATAAATTAATGCTCACATTGGATGTATGAACCAAGGTAATTATAAGACGAAAAATTCGTATAAAAGGAAGAGAAGGACGAGGCTCGTGAGAGTTGATTCCAGAAAAAGCAGCATCGTCACGTTGCTAGTGAGTTCCAGAGTCGAGACACTATCATTGAGTCCTGTTGTATATATGTGAGTTAAATAAAATAAGAAGTAAGTGAGGAAATTCAAAATACTAAATGTTTAACAAAATACTACATTTAAAATAAAATAAAATAATGGGTTTATATAAACGACAAGTCAGTGATAAATTTCAAATTTTCCACTAAATCAGAACATATATTAAAAAATATGAAAATAAAAGAAACCAAAAGAAAAAGGGAATAAAAATTAAAATCCCTGATATTTTAAAACAAATTTGAATGGAACCTTCCGATCATGACCGGCTGAACTGGGAAAATTCATATTTGAAAAATGGTATAGGAACCTTCTCATCGTGACTTCCGGCTGAACTGGGGAAGATACCATATAATTTTTAAAAAATATATCATTAAAAACAATTATTTTAATAAAGAAATGGGAATAAAGATAAAAGAATGAAAATTTAATTAAATAGGTTTCCCTCTGTCGAGATTATCGGTAGAATTGGTTTCCTTATGTTAAATTAGTTAAATAAATCATAAAAGATACACATATTTTCAATTATACTTTAGTGTCAAAAATTGTCATTTACTATTGAAAATTAATTAATTTTATCGTTGTTTGTTCTGTGTTGATTGATATTAAAATTTTAACATGCCATATAGATTTATTTGCAGTTCTTCTCATGAATAAAAACAAAAAATTTCTTTAACTCTAAATACATGTTCTATTTACCTACAGTCGCTCGTTATTTGTAATAAATTTAGGTGGTATCAATTAATGATACTACCATACTTAATACATTAATTTGTTAAAAAAAATGTTAAAAACTATACGAATGTTGGAAAAACTGGAAAATTTGATTAAATTTTAAAAAAACATAATTTTGAATCAAATAAATAAAAGGAAGGAGGACTACGTCCAGCAGTGGCCAACTGCAGGCAAGAAGAAATAAGAACCAAAGAAGAAGAAATAAGAAAGTAATTGATTAATAATCAATAATTAAAGTACCTTTCAATCAACGATATTACTAAAAACTTCTAAATGGTAAAGAGCAATAATAATAATAATGTTATTACTGAAAATAAACTATTCACCTGTTAACTACCTGTTAACGTCAGGCGCAACAGTCATACGTGTATAACGGTCTTTATTGACAGAAATGTATAACATGTTCCTTTTTGTGTAACCATAATTTCGTTAGTTATAGTTAATATTTAATAGTTATAGTTAATATTCATGTTATATTTTTATGCTTGTTGTATAAATTATATATTAATACAAGCCATCATTTTTTCGAGTTTCTTGTGTAACCATAATTTCGTTAGTTAATATTCATGTTATATTTTTATGCTTGATGTATAAATTTAACTACTATATTAATGAAAGCTATCATTTTTTCGAGTTTTAGCTAGAGGATCTTGGTTATTTTAAGAGATACCCAAATTCGCTATAAATGTGGCAAGTTTGTAGAATTTTCGTCGTTTTGTGAACATTTTACACATTTTCGAGAAATTATTTGATCGAACTTTTTCGAAATCTTTCAATCAGAATTTCTAAAAAAAGAAGGGTTTTTATTTTTTTAGATAAATTTTCATCCAACAACATGTGCCAAAATGCAATACTAACATGACAATACTGTTCGAAAAAAGTACAGAATTGATAGACTAATGTTTAGGCAATATTATTTGCACATACATATTTATTCCCTTAATAAAAATATAATAATCTTAAATTTCATCTTATTCAACTTACCATACAAATACAATCAATACAGTACAATAATACAATATAAATAATATTTATTTATTACAATACAATATTAAATCAATATAAAATTAACTATTTGTTCTCTATCGAAATGAGCATATTATTTCTGCAATACATATATTAATATAATGAAACCAAAATTAGTGCCAAATTGCAATACTAAAATGACAATATTACTCGAAAAAAATAAAGAATTAATAAAACTTCAAACTTCAAACTTCAAACTTCTTTTATTGGACATGAATTACATGTGAGATCAAGACAATATAAATTAGGAAAATGCATTAATGTTTTGCCGAAATTATTTGCAGATATATATATATCCCCTTAATTAAAATATATAATCTTAAATTCCATCTTATTCAATTTAACACACAATTACAATACAATACAATATAATACTATATAAAATTAACTATTTGTTCTCTATCGAAATGAGTATATTGTTTCTGCAATATATTGATTTCATAAAAGAAAAAATAGTAACATGTGATAATTGCAATACTAAAATGACAATATTACTCGATAATATACAGAATTAATAGACTAATGTTTTGGCATTATTATTTGCACATACATATCCCCTTATAAAAATATAATAATCTTAAATTCCATTACAATTCTTAAATAACATAGGCAATTCAACAGACGTAGTTTCTGTGGAGTTGCCTATTTGCCTACCTTTATTATGTTTTCCATTGAAAAAAATACTGTTTTATTTCATTATTAATATGTTATTTAATTATTACTACAATAGATAGTAGATGCTACGTTTAAGATTGAAAATGAAGTAAGTTTTATGTGAGTTTTGAGTTTTGGTGTGAAAGTTAAGAACTGATAAACAGGGGAGGATGGGGAACATACAAGTGGCCCGGGAACAAACTTTTATCGGCCAATTTTGCATTCACCTAAAATTGCAATAATACCATATAATCAAAATAATAATCATACTTCAAAATTTGACAAATAAGTAAAAATCAAAAATACTTTACAATAAATAATTCAAAATTGAATATATTATTTTTATTTTTAAAATGTATTAAAATATATTATCAGAGAGATAACACCTCTGAGGATGGATAATAAAAGCAGAAAGTAGTTGGGTGAAGAACATCAAATAAAAAGATTACATAACTAAGAGAAAGTACTCCCCATAAAGAAAAAATCAATATAAAATTTAATACCGTAACTTTTCATAATACTTATTTATTTATTAATACAGAGGTTCCTAAAGTGTGCGATTACTGTACTGCTTTCAATCATATTAAATAAAATATGAAAAGATTAGGTAATTAGAATTCAAGCTTTGACTTGAAAATTTAATTGTAATTATAAAATCTTCATTAAAATTACAAAGTTTTATTAGACCCAGCAATTTTTTTTTAATTATTGGAGTTTTATTCCGAAAGCATATCCCTCACAAAGTTGTTAAAATGTTATTTGCAGAAAATTTATTGAACATGAATGAAAAAAATTAATAATTAAAAAAATTTAAATGTATTTTTCAACATTATTACTTTTACAAATTTTACAGTACAAATTATAATTTAAATTGTAAAATATTAATCAAAACACAAAATCGTCATTTGCATTATACAATTTATATTGAAAATTATAATAATAATAATAATATTTACTAGCGGGAGAACCTGCATAATATACACATAAAAATTAAAAATTAAAACTTACTAAATGAAAATGAACTTGAAACTTGATTTGAATTTTTACATGAAAGTAAAAAATGTATATTATAAATTCCAAAACTCAAATGAAATAACAAAGTTATCATGATAAATGATAGAATTTAGTTGCAAATTATAAAATTCTTATAGTAAATACGAAAATATTAATTATAAATTTCAATGTTAAAATAAAATTTGAAATTTTTAGTATAAATTATAAAAAACTTTATCCTCAAAACATATAACTCACTAAGTTATTAATATTCTGACAGAAATTTGCAAAAATATTAATGCAAAATACAAAATTATGTACAAAATTACAAAGAGAAGCTATGAAGTTTTCATTGCAAATGACAAATTTTGATATTTTATTACAAATTGCAAGTTCATCAAACCATAAAATTCTCATTGAAACATCTCGCTTGTAAACTGTAATGAATTGGAAATTACAAAATTTTCGTTAGAATTTTTTAATATAATTACTAGACTTTTCACAAATTGTAAATATCAATGGAATCTGCGAGTTTTTGATTCTAATTTATAACGTCTTTCCACAGAAATCACATTCCTTGCAATTGTGTTAACCATTTCATAGAAAGTCGCAAAAAATATAACGGATGGTGTAAAATGTTGATTAAAATGTTTTTAAATTCAAAATGATGAATGTTACGAATTTTTGATGATGGATTTCAGTATTTCAATAGAAATTGTGGAGAATTAATTCTAAATTTCAAAAGTTTTAGAATTTGTAAACGTTGAATATAAATTGGAACATTGTAGTGAAAATTGCAAATTTTTTATTATGAATACAATATTACAATGAATTAGAAAACAATCATAGAGTATAAATAAGTTTACATTATCACTATAACAAATACAATAATATATAAGCAAATAAGTAAATAAAGAAATAAATCAGTTTTATTGGAATTATGTAATTTTCGTTGTGACTTTCATCATTCATCATTCTAAATTATCAAATTGCAATAACTTTATGAAAATTTCATTGTTAATTGATAAATTTTAAAGTATAAATATGTTTACATTAACACTATAACAAATACAATAATAAAGAAGTAAATAAGTAAATAAAGAAATAAATCAGTTTTATTGGAATTATGTAATTTTCGTTGTGACTTTCATCATTCATCATTCTAAATTACAAAATTGCAATAACTTTATGAAAATTTTATTGTTAATTGATAAATTTCTCTGTAAAATGTAAAATATTCAACATTCGTATTATAAATTACAACATTTCAGCAGAGATTATGAAAATTTTATTGTAAATTGCCAAAATTTCATTATAAAATGCAAAATGTCATTGGCATTTCCAAAATTTGTATCGAGTTGTTAAAATGTTTATAGTTATTTGTAGAAAATTTTATGAAAATAGACTTAGGTGGAAATTACGAACACTTCATTAGAGATTACAAAATGTTTATTAGATATTATGAAATTCTTATTATAAATACTAAAATTTTACTACATATACATTTTCCTTACAAATTAGAAAATTTTATTAAAAATTGCAAAAAGCTAATCAAACCACAGCATATTAAAATTAAATCATGTCGATTGTAAATTAAATTTACAAAAGCTTCGAAATTTTCAATACATTTTTTATTAGAAATGCCAATTTTTTTATAAATTACAAAGATTAATGGAACCTGCCAATTTTTAGTTGAAAATTATAACGGCTATCTACACAATTTATATTCCCCGCCAAATTATTTCATATTTCATAAAAATTTGCAAAAAATATTATGGAAACGGAATGGATCCATGGAAAATCCTAGTTCAAAAGGGGAGCTGCGAGGCGAAAAAGTTTGGGAACCACTGTGTTAATACATATATAAACAATCTTTATTGGGCTATCGACCACAAGGGGTCTTTCCGCCTTGTGTTAATACATTGAATCAAAATTATTAATAAACTTGTCGTCGGATCTGGGAAAATTCTGGGGCTTCCGGCCCAACATTCGGGATGGCTACCGGCCCACTGGGAAATTCCCCATTTTCCCGTATGGCCCATCCGCCTCTGTGGTCAACTCGAAAAGTTAATAACTCGATTTTCTCACTTATTTAAGACATACTCGTGGTCAAATTTTCAGATGATTTATATTCAGGTATACTGTGTACAGATCTAGCATAAAATTTCCAAAATATCCAGTAGGTGAAGTTTTAGAAATTGCATGGACTGATAATAAATTTGTAAAATCGTCTCCAAAATCTACTGAAATTAGCTGAATTTGGGTACTAAATACGGCGCATTGCGTGTGATTAGTTGCCTAATCTACAATTCTAATTATTCTGGCTCATCCTGTATAATATTAGTGTACCTGCAGCATTATAGATGGCAATAAAGTTAGAATTTCCAATGTGCATGTTTGGTAGCCCAACCTTGATGCCGATGTCAATCTGCTGAATGTTCAGTGTCATCAGCTGGAATCCCTCTAAAATAAAGCAAACAAACATGAGTTTCGCAGATAAGCACGACATACCGACCAAAGAGGAGTGGGTTCGCTTGCTGGACAACAAGGAAATAGGCAGGACCAGCATGAACAAGCTCATCATGAACTACTTGGTCACAGGTAAGCTGCCCCTTTTGTGGCGAGCATTCTAACTGAATATGCAAGCAGACCAGCTTATCGAAGCAAGCATGCAGCCTTTCAACAGCCTAGAAATTCTCTGTGATCGCTTATGCAATGATTGACCACACTCGGAGGTTAAACGTTAAGATAACAAAGACGTTGCAATGATGCGGTATTTTGTGCATACGTTGAATAGTGTGATTTCTAATTGTGTAAAACATGAGTCAAACATTATCAGTGCAATCAAAATACCGTAAATGATATTTTTATTATGCATTGATAACGTTTCACTCCAATGAACCAATTTAGATTTGTCGTATAACTTATTGCGTTAGCGGAAATGCTACATTATATGAATTAAATATAAAAGCCACACAAATTCCCAATATTTACCATAGAAGAAACTTTCATTGATTCATCATTCATTCATCATTCATCATTCTAATATCACGATTTAAGGAAAAATTTCCAACATTGAAGAAAGTTTTCTTGAGATTCTGGCGTTCACGATTTAACATAAAAACTGCACTTCGCTGGTTGCCATCCGATTCAATATCATATACATTGATAAATATTGGATCATTTTGGAAAATTCATATCAACTATTGGTTATTATTTATGTAAAGTTGACGGGTGGGTGGGCACAAGTATATGTTATCAATAATAACATTATTAACTTTTGTGCCGTACGCAGTAAAATACGAACAAAAGTTTGTGTCTTCTGGTTTTCTCATTCAAATTTTTTCGTAGAGGGTTTCAAGGAGGCAGCGGAGAAGTTCCAGCAGGAGTCTGGCGTCGGCCCCACTGTCGAGCTAAACTCACTGGACGACAGGATTCGCATAAGGGACGCTATTATAAACGGGAGGGTCCAGGAAGCCACAGCATTTATAAACCAACTGCACCCCGAACTTCTTGACAATGACCGCTACCTTTACTTTCACCTGCAGGTAAGCGGAGGCTGTAAAATCGTTAAGCATTATATAACTGAATTGCTTACTACTAAATGCTTCGGACCACTTCAAAATCGGTTATTTTCTTTGGAGTTATAATATTTTTCGTGATATTTTTAACTTAAAAAGATAAGTTAAAAGGTTGGTTGGTTAGTAGAAAACATGTCATAGTTTTATACCTATTGTTAAAGAAAGAATTTAGAATTATAATGGTTTTAATTCATAAATAATTATTATAAAACCAATAAGGTCTTTAAAGGAAAAATATGTATGGAAGGGAATAGTTTGTGGTAAATAATATGATAAATAATATAATATAATCTTGTACTATACCTTTTCAAGTTCAAATTGAGACCAATCAAGTTCAAATTGAGACCAATCAATTCCAAATTGAGGCCAATCAAGTTCAAATTGATACCAATCAATTTCAAATTGAGACTAAACAATATAAAGTTGACACTAAACAATATCAAGTTGGGAGTAAACAAATAAAATTTATTATGGCAACTTGATATTGTTCAGTGTCAACTTGATTTTGTTTAGTCTCAATTTGAAATTGATTGGTCTCAATTTGAAATTGATTGGTATCAATTTGAACTTGATTGGCCTCAATTTGAACTTGATTGGCCTCAATTTGAAATTGATTGGTCTCAATTTGAACTTGATTGGTATCAATTTGAACTTGATTGGCTTCAATTTGAAATTGATTGGTCATCAATTTGAACTTGATTGGTCTCAATTTGAACTTGAAAAGGTATAGTTATATCGTTACTTTTCTTTCAGCAACTCCATCTAATAGAATTGATAAGGAATAACCGAGTGGAAGAGGCGCTCGCCTTCGCACAGTCACATTTAAGCGAGGCAGGTGAAGAGGATCCTTCAGTACTCTCCGAGCTGGAGAGGACGGTGGCGCTGCTAGCTTTCGAGGACCCCCTCACGAGTCCGTTTGGGGACTTACTGCAACCGGCGCACAGACAAAAGGCAAGCAATAGTGGAGTCGTGCCTACAGTTAATTTCTCATGAATTTAACTTACTTCAAGACAAAATATTGATTGGGCCTGTAAATTAATTAGTAACTGAATATTACTTAAGGTTGTTATTATTCAAACTTAATGAACATTACTTGTCGCAGATTGCTAGCGAGACAAAATATTGATTGGGCCTGAAAATTAATTAGTAACTGAGTATTACTTAACGTTGTTATTATTTAAACTTAATGAACATTACTTGTTGCAGATTGCCAGCGAAGTCAACGCTGCGATTTTGAAAATGGAGCACCAGGAGTGCACGCTGCCGAAGCTCTCTACACTGCTGAAGCTGATACTCTGGGCGCAGGAGAAGCTGGACAAGAAGAGCACCACCTACCCGAAGATGACCGATCTCTCAACCGCGAAACTGGAAGGGCCCAAATAACATCAATTAGACTACTCCGTTTATATTTCGTTATATGATTTTTGACAGTTGTGGAACTCGTACTTCTCGAATGCATAAAGACTTGTAAATACGGTGGGCCGGCGGGGACGAGCGGGGCGGCGTCATAAGACTAATTGTGTTTAAATGAAACTGCAATGTGTAGGGATAGGAGTGTAATGTAGGCGTAAATGCATTATTTATTCTAGCTGTAAAATGGATTAGTTTAGATTCTATACATGTTGCGCATATACAAATTTAATTATTGGTTAGTGTATAGATATCTTCGTCAAATTAAATTTTTATATACGGATTGCTTTAGGCGTTGCCCAATCAATGCACGATATTATACCTTGACTTTGCATCTATTACTTATTGTTTAGACCTACAAAACATAAGTCATTTGATGTTCCCTGTTGCTCACAAATGAACAAAATCGGTGTAATATATTTTATGCAAATATTGTACATTCATGGGTTTACTGTTGCCGATCCCAACAATAACATAATCCTTTGCTCTGATGCATTTTACAAAACTGTTTACCGCCAAAATTTTAATGATGGTAATTCAATAAAAATGAAAGTAATTGCTGGTAAGATAGTTCAAAATAATTCATAAGTAATGCAATTTTTACTTTGGAGGTATCACAGTTTATTTTATTACGGTCTAATACCTACAAATTAATCCTTTCATTATTTATTTATACATAATGTATCATGAAGTAAAAGCCTCCAGTGTTCATCAAATTAATTCAATTGTTTGATATTCTTTTGTAAAGTTTCATGAATGAATTTCAACAATTTCAAAATGCATTTACGAATTTTATTATTCATTCTGTTCCGTTATTTTATACATGCTTCGGAATACTTCAAATTCGGTTGTTTTGTTTGGAGTTTTAATATTTTTCCTGACATTTTTAACTTAAAAGTTAAAGTTTTAAAAGTCACCTATGTCCACCTGACAAAAGGTAGATAGATAACTTTTGTCGATGAAAACTATAGTTTAAAATTGATCAACTCTATTGAAACAAAAGTTCTCACTATAGTTCTCACTCAACTTTTGTTGATCAACTATATTGAAACAAAAGTTCTCACTATAGTTTTCATTCAACTTTTGTTGATCAACTCTATTGAAAGAAAGGTTCTCACTATAGTTTTCATTCAACTTTTGTTGATCAACTCTATTGAAAGAAAGGTTCTCACTATAGTTTTCATTCAACTTTTGTTGATCAATTCTATTGAAAGAAAGGTTCTCACTATAAAGTTAGAGTTTTAAAGTCACCAATGTCCACCTGACAAAAGGTAGATAGATTTTAGTTGTTCAACTTTTGTCGATGAAAACTATAGTTTAAAATTGATCAACTATATTGAAACAAAAGTTCTCACTCAACTTTTGTTGATCAACTCTATTGAAAGAAAGGTTCTCACTATATTTTTCATTCAACTTTTGTTGATCAATTCTATTGAAACAAAGGTTCTCACTATAGAGTTCATTCAACTTTTGTTGATCAACTCTATTGAAAGAAAGGTTCTCACTATAGTTTTCATTCAACTTTTTTTGATCAACTCTATTGAAAGAAAGGTTCTCACTATAGTTTTCATTCAACTTTTGTTGATCAATTCTATTGAAAGAAAGGTTCTCACTATAAAGTTAGAGTTTTAAAAGTCACCAATGTCCACCTGACAAAAGGTAGATAGATTTTAGTTGTTCAACTTTTGTCGATGAAAACTATAGTTTAAAATTGATCAACTATATTGAAACAAAAGTTCTCACTATAGTTTTCATTCAACTTTTGTTGATCAACTCTATTGAAAGAAAGGTTCTCGCTATAGTTTTCATTCAACTTTTATTGATCAATTCTATTGAAAGAAAGGTTCTCACTATAAAGTTAGAGTTTTAAAGTCACCAATGTCCACCTGACAAAAGGTAAGATAGATTTTAGTTGTTCAACTTTTGTCGATGAAAACTATAGTTTAAAATTGATCAACTATATTGAAACAAAAATTCTCACTATAGTTTTCATTCAACTTTTGTTGATCAACTCTATTGAAAGAAAGGTTCTCACTATAGTTTTCATTCAACTTTTGTTGATCAATTCTATTGAAAGAAAGGTTCTCACTATAAAGTTTTAAAAGTCACCAATGTCCACCTGACAAAAGGTAGATAGATTTTAGTTGTTCAACTTTTGTCGATGAAAAGTATAGTTTAAAATTGATCAACTATATTGAAACAAAAGTTCTCACTATAGTTTTCACTCAACTTTTGTTGATCAACTCTATTGAAACAAAGGTTCTCAGTATAGAGTTCATTCAACTTTTGTTGATCAATTCTATTGAAAGAAAGGTTCTCACTATAAAGTTAGAGTTTTAAAAGTCACCAATGTCCACCTGACAAAAGGTAGATAGATTTTAGTTGTTCAACTTTTGTGGATGAAAACTATAGTTTAAAATTGATCAACTATATTGAAACAAAAGTTCTCACTATAGTTTTCATTCAACTTTTGTTGATCAACTCTATTGAAAGAAAGGTTCTCACTATAGTTTTCATTTAACTTTTGTTGATCAATTCTATTGAAAGAAAGGTTCTCACTATAAAGTTTTAAAAGTCACCAATGTCCACCTGACAAAAGGTAGATAGATTTTAGTTGTTCAACTTTTGTCGATGAAAACTATAGTTTAAAGTTGATCAACTATATTGAAACAAAAGTTCTCACTATAGTTTTCATTCAACTTTTGTTGATCAACTCTATTGAAACAAAGGTTCTCACTATAGAGTTCATTCAACTTTTGTTGATCAACTCTATTGAAAGAAAGGTTCTCACTATAAAGTTTTAAAAGTCACCAATGTCCACCTGACAAAAGGTAGATAGATTTTAGTTGTTCAACTTTTGTCGATGAAAACTATAGTTTAAAGTTGATCAACTATATTGAAACAAAAGTTTTCACTATAGTTTTCATTCAACTTTTGTTGATCAACTCTATTGAAACAAAGGTTCTCACTATAGAGTTCATTCAACTTTTGTTGATCAACTCTATTGAAAGAAAGGTTCTCACTATAGTTTTCATTCAACTTTTGTTGATCAACTCTGTTGAAACAAAGGTTCTCACTATAGTTTTCATTCAACTTTTGTTGATCAACTCTATTGAAGCAAAGGTTCTCACTATAGTTTTGATTCAACATTTGTTGATCAACTCTACTGAAAGAAACGTTCTCACTATAGTTTTCATTCAACTTTTGTTGATCAATTATACTTGATTCGTGAGAACGCTCCTTTAAGCCACTCATAATCAAAGTGAATAGCCAATATACAACATTTATTGTTTTTATACGACTCTAATTGTATTAAGTTTTTAGCAACGGTATATTATTTACCAAAATTGCAAATACATATCACAGTTACACATAAATTTGGAGTAAGTATACAACATCATAAATGAAGAGTAAAATATATTTAAAAAAATAATATCCAATATTTCACAAATTCATCGTTAAAAAAGAGCAAACTAGAATAAATAATAGACATGAAACATGTTACGTTAAAAACACGTGTACAAATATATCCCTGCTCGATCCGATGACACAATTACCACCCGAAAATGTACTCCATGGCTTTAGTTACGATGTCCGTAGATTTCTGCGGCACATTCTGGTTTGCAATAACTGCATTGGCGGGGCTTTGGTGCGGCGCTATCGAGTGCCGCAACGACCGAGCCCTAACAGGAGACATATACTGGTTATCGACGTTCTCCTTATTGCTGTCCTGCTTATTATAAAACGGAACGACCCCAATCATCGTGAAGTTGGAAATCAGCTTCCCGTTTAGCAACATCGCCTTGGCCACCTCGTGTGGGGACGAGAACTTGACGTTCATCCAGTTGCCCTGCGATGGGTGGCGCTTCTCGCAGATCGTGCCGCAATTGGCCAGCTGACTCAAAACCAGGCTGCTAGTGCTCGGTTGGAACCCGAACACGGTAACCCACAGGGTATCAATTCTGTCGCTCCTGTGTTCTACGACGCTGTGAAACATCTGCCTGCTCTCGTTCATATTGCAACTGTAATTCATGGTGTCGTTTCCGATGCGCGAGAAGCTCTCGTTGGGCGAGAACATCGGCTGCTCGTTCAGGTTCTGCATCGTGCTGTTTAGTATGGGGGTCTTCGGCTTGGGATCGACGGTGTCGAAGAGGCCCTGCTTCGGAGGGCCCTTCTCGATTGTCGGGCTGTTGAATGCAGCGGACTGCATGCTGTAATCGTTCAGTGACTGGTTGAAGACTTTGTGCCGGAGGGTGGTCGGGGTGGAGCCGTACGGCTGCATTTTGAGTGACGGGGTCCTGTTTCGCCCTGGAGATAATGCCGGGTTAGGTGAGGCAGGCTGTGACTCCCCCATCAAAAAGGCAGGCAAAAAGTTGGGGTTTGGCGATGCTGGACTCGATGGGGGGCTCCCTAAGTTCATGGGTTCCATTGTGACTGCAAAAAATATATAGTTATTTAATTACTTCTGATAATTCCTTACTCGTTTTTTTACTTTTTTTCCTCTGAGCAATTTTAAAATAACGAACTCTTGATTATAACCCAACTAAACCCTTCCTGCTTTCAGATAATAGATGTTTCTTCGCTTATAAAACTCGCTGAATATAAATCTCGAAATATAATCGGATGTGAGAAACCATTAGGAATATTTCATATGTGAGATTGGTACTGACTAGTTTATTTTGTTTTTACTTAACTAGGGGATTGGTAATACAGATTTTAAATAGTCTATTCTTACTAAATTTTCGGAAAACAATAAATTGAAAATTTAGAATAGAAATAGATATTAAAGAATTAAATAAATATTAAAGAATTTTTGTATGTCATTGTGCAATTACACAATTAATTTTCATTTGTATTTGAGAGTTTTCCCGAAAATTTGACGAAGAGTATGTTTTATGATAGTTACACAATTAATTTTCATTCGTATTTGAGAGTTTTCCTGAAAATTTGACGAAGACTATGTTTTAAATAAGTGAGAAAATCGAGCAATAACTTTCTGAATTGACCAGTATGGATTATGGATATATTATGGATCCTATGTAGTTTAATATTACTAATTAATTAATGCATGTAATTATATGAAAGTTTTTATATGTCATTATGCAATTACACAATTAATTTTAATTTGTATTTGAGAGTATTCATGGAAATTTGATGAAGACTCAACATTTATTTAATGCATATTTTGTATATTTCATGCCAGATTTGCATACTTTAAGACAAGACTTCTGAAAAGTTGTCGAAGAGGGTGTTTTAAATACGTGAGGAAATCGAATATATAAATTTCTGAATTGACCAGAAAGAAAATCACTGATTTTTTTCAAAATTTATCAAATGCATGTTTTGTATATTTCATTGCAGATTTGTATGTAGTAAATCTGAAGATAATTTTCCTGAAATAGGCTTATCAAATGTCGCTCTATTAATTTCCATTCAAATTTTTCGGAAGTTTCTTGATCTTTGCAAGATTGAAACGATGAATCTGGAAAGACGTAAACTGTATCGTCCTTACAGGACTCATCATCAATGATTTTAAATCCGAACAGATATTTAAAAGAAAAATATGGATGGAATACATAAATATGGATATATATATATGTATAAAGACAATTCTTCTGAAAATTTGTCGAAGAGGGTGTTTTAAAGAATGAAAGAATGAAAACGAAAATATAACTTTCTGAATTGACCAGAAAGAAAGCCACTGATTTTTTTTCAAAATGTATCAAATGCAAATTTTTGTATATTTCATTGCAGATTTGTATGTAGTATATCTGAAGATAATTTTCCTGAAATAGGCCTATCAGATGTCGCTCTATTAATTTCCATTAAAAAATTTCGGAAGTTTTTTTTATCTTTGCAAGATTGCATCGATGAATCTGTAGAGACATAAGCTGTATGGTCATTATAGGACTCATCAGTCATCATCAATCACCAATGAGTATAAATCCGAATAGATCCTTAAAAGAAAAATATGTATGCAAAGATTTTTTTTCAGGCAAATTACTGCAAAAGAATTTATATCGACGGACACATACTGACAGAAAAATGTTACTGTGAAAATATCTGAGGAAATGAAGAATTATGCATCCACCGTTAAATATTACTAAATTTTCGGAAAAAAATAATTTGAAAATTTAGAATGGCAATAGATATTAAAAAAATTGGATATATTGAATATATATTAAAGCAGTTTTAATGAATTTCTTCAGGTTTTTGTACAGCAATTAAATTAAAATACATATAAAATGTGTATATTTGACTGCCTACGTACCATCGTTATACGATGCATAAATGCATTATTGGAGAGATTTATTTCAAGGATTCTATGTAGTTTAATATTAATAATTAATTAATGCATGTAATTATATGAAAGCTTTTATAGTCATTGTGCAATTACACAATTAATATTCATTTGTATTTGAGAGTTTTCCTGAAAATTTGACGAAGACTATGTTTTATGAAAGTTTTTATGTCATTGTGCAATTACACAATTAATTTTCATTTGTATTTGAGAGTTTTCCTGAAAACTTGACAAAGACTATGTTTTATAATTTTTTTTATGTTATTGTGCAATTTCACAATTAATTTTCTTTTGTATTTGAATATTTCCCTGAAAATTTGACGTAGACTATGTTTCAAATAAGTGAGAAAATCGAGTATATAACTTTCTGAATTGACCAGTATGGATTATGGATATATTAAGGATTCTACGTAGTTTAATATTAATAATTAATTAATGCATGTAATTATATCAAATTTTTTATATGTGATTGTGCAATTATACAATTAATTTTCATTTGTATTTGAGAGTTTTCCTGAAAATTTGACGATGACTATGTTTTATGAAAGTTTTTATGTCGTTGTGCCATACACACTTAATTATCATTTGTATTTGATAATTTCCCTCAAAATTTGTCGAAGACTATGTTTTAAATAAGTGAGAAAACCGAGTATATAACTTTCTAAATTGACCAGTATATATTATGGATATATTCAGGATTCTATGTAGTTTAATATTAATAATTAATGAATGCAGTAATTAAATGAAAGTTTTTATATGGCATTGGGCACTTACACAATTAATTTTCATTTGTATTTGAGAGTTTTCCTGAAAATTTGACATGACTATGTTTAATGAAAGTTTTTTATGTCATTGTGCCATTACACAATTAATTTTCATTTGTATTTGATAATTTCTCTGAAAATTTGACGAAGACTATGTTTTAAATAAGTGAGAAAATCGAGTATATAACTTTCTGAATTGACCAGTATGGATTATGGATATATTAAGGATTCTATGTAGTTTAATATTAATAATTAATTAATGCATGTAATTATATGAAAGTTTTTATATGTTATTGTGCAATTACACAATTAATTTTCATTTTAATTTGAGAGTTTTCCTGAAAATTGACGAAGACTATGTTTTATGAAAGTTTTTATGCCATTGTGCCATTATACACTTAGCTTTCATTTGTATTTTATAATTTCCCTGAAAATTTGACGAAGACTATGTTTTAAATAATTGAGAAAATCGAGTATATAACTTTCTGAATTGACCAGTATGGATTATGGATATATTAAAGATTCTATGTAGCTTAATATTAATAATTAATTAATGCATGTAATTATATGAAAGTTTTTATATGTCATTGTGCAATTACACAATTCATTTTCATTTGTATTTGAGAGTTTTCCTGAAAATTTGACGAAGACTATGTTTTATGAGAGTTTTTATGTCATTGTGCCATTACACAATTCATTTTCATTTGTATTTGATAATTTCCATGAAAATTTGACGAAGACTATGTTTTAAATAAGTGAGAAAATTGGGTATATAACTTTCTGAATTGACCAGTATGGATTATGGATATATTAAGGATTCTAAGTAGTTAATATTAATAATTAATTGATGCATGTAATTATATGAAAGTTTTTATATGTCATTGTGCAATTACACAATTAATTTTCATTTGTATTTGAGAGTTTCCTGAAAATTTGACGATGACTAAGTTTTATGAAAGTTTTTATAAGTCATTGTGCAATTACACAATTCATTTTCATTTGAGAGTTTTCCGGAAAATTTGATGAAGACTATGTTTTAAATAAGTGAGAATATCGAGTATATAACTTTCTGAATTGACCAGTATGGATTATGGATATATTAAGGATTCTATGTAGTTTAATATTAATAATTAATTAATGCATGTAATAATATGAAAGTTTTTATGTGTCATTGTGCAATTACACAATTCATTTTCATTTGTATTTGATAATTTCCCTGAAAATTTGACGAAGACTAAGTTTTAAATAAGTGAGAAAATCGACAATATAACTTTCTGAATTGACCAGTTTGGATTATGGATATATAAAGGATTCTATGTAGTTTAATATTAATAATTAATTAATGCATGTAATTATATGAAAGTTTTTATATGTCATTGTGCAATTACACAATTAATTTTCATTTGTATTTGAGAGTTTTCAAGAAACTTTAACAGTGACTATGTTTTATGAAAGTTTTTATGCCATTGTGCCATTGCACAATTAGCTTTACTTTGTATTTGATAATTTCTCTGAAAATTTGACGAAGACTAAGTTTTAAATAAGTGAGAAAATCGACAATATAACTTTCTGAATTGACCAGTTTGGATTATGGATATATTAAGGATTCTATGTAGTTTAATATTAATAATTAATTAATGCATGTAATTATATGAAAGCTTTTATATGTCATTGTGCAATTACACAATTAATTTTCATTTGTATTTGAGAGTTTTCCTGAAAATTTGAGGATGACTATGTTTTATGAAAATTTTTATGTCATTGTGCCATTACACAATTGAGTTTTATTTGTATTTGATAATTTCCCTGAAAATTTGACAAAGACTATGTTTTAAATAATTGGGAAAATCGAGCATATAACTTTCTGAATTGACCCGTCAATTGATCAATCACTGAAATATCTCAAAATTTATTTAATGCATGTTTTCTATATTTCATGCCAGATTTGTATGCAGTATGTCTGAAGATACTTCTCCTGAAAATTTTACGAAGAGTCTGTTTTAAATAAGTGATAATTTAATAATAAGTAAATAATCGAAAATATAACTTTCTGAGTTGACCAGTATTAAAAAAATTATTTCATGCATATTTTGTATATTTCATGCCAGATTTGTATACAGTATACCTAAACACAATTCTTCTGAAAATTTTTCGGAGAGGCTGTTTTAAATAAGTGAAGAAATCGAGTATATAACTTTCTGAATTGACCAGAAAGACAATCACTGAAATTTTTCAAAATTTATCAAATGCATGTATTGTATATTTCATGCCAGATTTTTATATATCTGAAGATAATTTTCCTGACAATTTGACGAAGTGTCAAGTGTATAACTTTGTGAATTGCCCAGTATTTATCATGCACTGAAATTTCTCAAAATTCTATTGATTATTATCAATCACTGAAATTAAAAAAAATATATTTAATGCAAGCTCGATTATGTACTTATGAGCCCTTGCCCATATTTAATGCATATTTTGTATATTTGATGCCAGATTTGTATACAGTATGTCTGAAGATACTTCTCCTGAAAATTTGACGAAGAGTCTGTTGTAAATACGTGAGAAAATCGAGAATATAACTTTCTGAGTTGACCAGTATTAAAAAAACTATTTAAATGCATATTTTGTATATTTCATACCAGATTTGTATACAGTATACCTAAAGACAATTCTTCTGAAAATTTGTAGAAGAGGCTGTTTTAAATAAGTAAGGAAATTGAATATATAACTTTCTGAATTGACCAGAAAGAAAATAACTGAAATATTTCAAAATTTATCAAATGCATGTTTTGTGTACTTCATGACAGATTTGTATATATCTGAAGATAATTTTCCTGACAATTTGACCAAGAGTCAAGTATATAACTTTGTGAATTGACCAGTATTTATCATGCACTGAAATTTCTCCAAATTCTATTGATTATTATCAATCACTGAAATTTAAAAAAATATATAATATATATATTTAATGCAAGTTCGATTATGTACTTATAGGCCCTTGCCCATATTTAATACATATTTTGTATATTTGATGCCTGATTTGTATACAGTATGTCTGAAGATACTTCGGAAAATTTGACGAAGAGTCTGTTTTAAAAAAGTCAGAAAATCGAATATATAACTTTATGAGTTGACCAGTATAAAAAAAAATGTAATGTATATTGTGTATATTTAATGCCAGATTTGTATACAGTATATCTGAAGACAATTCTTCTGAAAATTTGTCGAAGAGAAAATTATCTCTGGATTATTCTTAGCTGTACATTGTACTAATATTGAAATAGCTTTTAATAAGATTTTTTTAAATATCAAAATTATTTGTGATTTGTATTTTTGGATTTGCATTTATTTTTTTAAATAGTCTGTTTTAAATAATTATCTTTCTGAACTGACCAGAAAGAAAACCTCTGAAATTTTGTTTGTATAGATACTATGTTTTATGAAAGTTTTTTGTCATTGTGCCATCACAAAGTTAATTTTCATTTGTATTTGATAATTTTCCTGAAATTTTGATGAAGACAATGTTTTAAATAAGTGAGAAAATCGAGGATATAATTTTCTGAATTGACCAGTGAAATCACTGAAATATCTCAAAATTTATTTAATGCATGTTTTGTATATTTCATGTCAGATTTGTATATATACTATATACCGTACTATATACCTATGTAGGAGAAGTATCTTCAGACATACTGTCTGAAGATACTTCTCCTGAAAATCTGACGAAGAGTCTCTATTAAATAAGTAAGAAAATCGAGTATATAACTTTCTGAGTTGACCAGTATTAAAAAATTGTTTAATGCATATGTTGTATATTTCATGCCAGATTTGTATACAATATATCTAAAGACAATTCTTCTGAAAATTTGTAGAAGAGGGTATTCTAAATAAGTAAGGAAATCGAATATATAACTTTCTGAATTGACCAAAAAGAAAACCTCTGAAATTTTTCAAAATTTATCAAATGCATGATTTGTATATTTCCTGTCAGATTTGTATATATCTGAAGATAATTTTCCTGACAATTAGACGAAGAGTCTGTTTTAAATAAGTGAGAAAATCATATTTTGTATATTTCATGCCAGATATGTTTACAATTAAAAGACAATTCTTCTGAACATTTTTTGAAGAGACCCATGTCTCTTCAGAAAGAAAACCACTGATTTTTTTTTAAATTTAAAAAGAGCATGTTTTGTATATTTCATGCCAGATTTGTATATAAAAAGATAGTTTTCCTGAAAATTTGATGAAGAGTCTTTTAAAATAAGTGAGAAAATCAAGTATACAACTTTGTGAGTTGACCATTTATCAAGCACTGAAATTTCTCAGAATTCTATAGATTATTATCAATCACTGAAATTAAAAGAAAAACTAATTAATGCAAGTTCGAGTATGTAGTCATGCTCACATAAATCTAGTACAAGAAATTAGGTACAATAGCAATTTTATATACATCCCTAGTATCATCTCTTTCTTTATGTACGTCTTATATACATATCTAGTACAAGAAATCTATACCTTTTCAAGTTCAAATTGAGACCAATCAAGTTCAAATTGAAGCCAATCAATTTCAAATTGAGGCCAATCAAGTTTAAATTGATACCAATCAATTTCAAATTGAGACTAAACCAAATCAAGTTAACACTAAACAATATCAAGTTGATAGTAAACAAATAAAATTTATTATGATAAGTCGTTATTGTTAAGTGTCAAATTAATTTGGTTTGGTTTCAATTTGAAATTTATTGGTCTCAATCTGAACTTGATTGGTATCAATTTGAACTTGATTGGCCTCAATTTGAAATTGATTGGTCTCAATATGAAATTGATTGGTCTCAATTTGAAATTGATTGGTCTCAATTTGAACTTGATTGGTCTCAATTTGAACTTGAAAAGGAATAGTACAAGAAATCTAGTACAATAGCAATTTTATATAGAAATATATAATTGTTTGTACTAGATTTATGTGAGTTTGACTCTACTTATGGGCCCTTGTCTCTTGATAAAAAGGTAAGATCTGGGCTGATGAGTCCCATTATTGTGCATCAGGAGTTTCCCCCCAAAAAACTATAAGTCTGCTGTTTGGGGTACCAATGGAACTGGTAGGTCTTTTATTCCTTTGGTTACAAATTGGACGTTTAGTTGGGTTTGTAAATGGGGTGTAAAGTTAGTTCGCCTCCTCGTGGTGCACCCTGGATAACGCTAAATGAACTAACACTTAGGGCCAGAGGTATAAACGTCTACTATGTTTGACCATGGTTCAGTTGCCTAGGATATAATTGTTAATACAATTGTTAATACAATTGTACAATACAATTGTATTAACAATTGTATCCTTAGGCTGTGTTGTACAATCGTAGATCATCCTTGACCATCGTTCAGTAACCTAGGATACCATTGTTAATACAATGGTATCCTAGGTAACTGAACCATGGTCAACGATGATCCACGATCGTACAACTGGACCTTAGGCTGAGATGTACGATTGTAGATCATCCTTGACCATGGTTCAGTAACCTAGGATACAATTTTTAATACAATGGTATCCCTTGGCCCAGTTGTACGACCGTGAATTATCTTTGACCGTGGTGCCGTTTCTAAGGATACCATTGTATTAACAATTGAATCCTAGGTAACTAAACCATGGTAAAGGTGATCCACGTTCGTACAACTGGGCCTTAGAAGCTTAACCACGATCAAGGAAGATCCATGATCGTACAACTAAACCTTACAAACTGAACCACGATCAAAGATAATCCACGATTGTTCAACTGGGTCTTAGAAATTGTATCACGATCAGAGATAATCCAGTTTTATAGAACTGGACCTTACTGGCAGTCAGATAATCTTATGATCTCCTGACCAAGCCCCAGTTGTACTATCGTGGGTCATCCTTGACCAAAGTTCAGTATCTAAGAATACCACACAGGATAAGGCTACAACTGGACCTTACAAACTGAACCACGATCAAAGATAATCCACGATCGTTCAACTGGGTCTTAGGAATTGAATCACTATCAAAGATCCAGTTTTGTACAACTGGACCTTACTGGCAGTCAGATAATCTTATGATCTCCTGACCAAGCCCCAGTTGTACTATCGTGGGTCATCGTTGACCGAGGTTCAGTATCTAAGGATACCACACAGGATAAGGCTACAACTGGACCTTAGAAACTGAATCACGATCAAAGATAATCCACGATCGTTCAACTGGGTCTTAGAATTGAATCACGATCAAAGATAATCCAGTTTTGTACAACTGGACCTTACTGGCGGTCAGATAATCTTATGATCTCCTGACCAAGGCCCAGTAGTACTATCGTGGATCATACTTGACCAAGGTTCAGTATTTAACGATACCACACAGGATAAGGCTACAACTGGACCTTAGAAACTGAACCACGATCAAAGATAATCCACGATCGTTCAACTGGGTCTTAGGAATTGAATCACGTTCAAAGATAATCCAGTTTTGTACAACTGGACCTTACTGGCGGTCAGATAATCTTATGATCTCCTGACCAAGGCCCAGTAGTACTATCGTGGATCATACTTGACCAAGGTTCAGTATTTAACGATACCACACAGGATAAGGCTACAACTGGACCTTAGAAACTGAACCACGATCAAAGATAATCCACGATCGTTCAACTGGGTCTTAGAAATTGAATCACTATCAAAGATCCAGTTTTGTACAACTGGACCTTACTGGCAGTCAGATAATCTTTTGATCTCCTGACCAAGCCCCAGTTGTACTATCGTGGGTCATCCTTGACCAAAGTTCAGTATCTAAGAATACCACACAGGATAAGGCTACAACTGGACCTTAGAAACTGAACCACGATCAAAGATAATCCACGATCGTTCAACTGGGTCTTAGAAATTGAATCACGTTCAAAGATAATCCAGTTTTGTACAACTGGACCTTACTGGCGGTCAGATAATCTTATGATCTCCTGACCAAGCCACAGTTGTACTATCGTGGGTCATCGTTGACCAAGGTTCAGTATCTAAGGATACCACACATGATAAGGCTACAACTGAACCTTAGAAACTGAATCACGATCAAAGATAATCCATGATCGTTCAACTGAGTCTTAGAAATTGAGTCACGATCAAAGATAATCCAGTTTTGTACAACTGGACCTTACTGGCAGTCAGATAATTTTATGATCTCCTGACCAAGCCCCAGTTGTACTATCGTGGGTCATCCTTGACCAAAGTTCAGTATCTAAGAATACCACACATGATAAGGCTACAACTGAACCTTACAAACTGAACCACGATCAAAGATAATCCACGATCGTTCTACTGGGTCTTAGAAATTGAATCACGATCAGAGATAATCCAGTTTTGTACAACTGGACCTTACTGGCAGTCAGATAATCTTTTGATCTCCTGACCAAGCCCCAGTTGTACCATCGTGGATCATCCTTGACCAAGGTTTAGTATCTAAGGATACCATTGGATTAACAATTGTATTCGAGGTTACTGAACCATGGTCAAGAATGATCAGAAGATCTTAGAAATTGAATCACGATCAAAGATAATACAGTTTTGTACAACTGGACCTTACTGGCAGTCAGATAATCTTATGATCTCCTGACCAAGGCCCAGTTGTACTATCGTGGATCATCCTTGACCAAGGTTCAGTATCTAAGGATACCATTGTATTAACAATTGTATCCGAGGTTACTGAACCATGGTCAAGGATGATCCACGATCTTATAACTGGGCCTAAGACACATTCTATTTGTTTTTAAATGATAGCGATGAACCATCATGATAGTGACATTACCACTGACCATCGATCACTACGAAATTCACTACTGATGTAGTAAGATACTTGACACTTAAAATTATGATTTAAAAAAAATGTAATGTAGTTTGGTGGGCCAAACTAAATAGATAAATTTTAATCATTCAAGTAATCCAGTACAAATATTTACATAGAATCTTAACTAAAATTGGTTGTTATTTTACCTTCAGTAGTAATAGAGCTTATGTACAAAGTGTACGCAAAATAAATTATTACGAAGACTTTGTTGTTCCAATTGGTGCAAAATCTAGGTCTTGCTTTTAAATGATTGTATGCCAGCAATGATTTAATTAATGTCCTTTTCGCCATGGACTACCACTCTAAAGAAATATCTGCATATTTCGAAGCCAAGGAAGCAAGCAGCGTTTGCCGGAAACGATCGCACCAATACAGGTACCAAACCTCTGTAAAACCCTTGAAAACCTTCCTGCTTCATCAGCTGGGCAACGACGTCCTTGGAGCCGTTTGGGTATGTACCTTCAGGTGCGGTTTGGAGTCTGCTCTTCACCACGTCCGAAGGCATACCTATGAGCCAATTGGAAACTCCAGCGCAACCTCCTGCGAACAAAGTGCCCAGAATCGTGACCTTCGTCTTATCATTGTCCGTCAGATAGTTCTGGATGCACTCGTAGGTCATGTAGTACCCCCCGCTGGCGGGTACGTCCCGCAGAAGGGTCATGAAGGTACCCCTGTAGATGCTCCTAATGCCACCTTCCTGGTACAGCTTCGTGATGACATCTCTGCTCCCATTGTACTTCTTCTGACCGGTGCCCTGCTGCACCTGCAGGATGCACTTCACGCGCTCCCCGGGGGTCATTATGACGGTGGTGAAGATGCCCGAGAACGCCCCGGCGAAGAAGTAGTCCAGGTAGGTGAAGTTGGTCTCCTCCTTGTTGAATATCTGCTTGCCGATTTTGTAGCCCATGAAGGATATGGCGAAGATCGGGGCAACCGCCACCAGAGGAGCCCCCATGCCCTTGTAGAGCCCCAGGATGCCCTCCCTGGCGATGGTCTTCCTGATGCAGTCCAACATTCCGGAGTACAGCGGCGGCTGCCCTGGTGGTGGCACGGGCATCGTCTGCAGCCGCACCTTGAGGGTGTCGAAAGGGTGTCCGCTCAGGACGGTGCAGATACCGCCGAAACCACCGCAGATGAAGTACTCTATCGGTCCATTTTCTACCATAGTACTTGATCGGATCCATTGTACTCAAGGACTAGTTGTAAAGCCATTGATGAGGAGACGAGTCTTGACACATTTTATATTTCATTTCACATTTGACAAATGACGCAGAAGCCATCAAATTTGGAAACAAATTTGTGTTAAAGATCAAAGTGTTCTTAAAAATCTTATGTCGTACCATTTGTTTACCCCCAGAGCCATACTCACTAGTCTAGTAGTAGAATATGTCGATATCTTTTCGTAATTGTAATTGATTGGTATCAATTTGAACTTGATAGGCCTCAATTTGAAATTGATTGGTCCCAATTTGAACTTTATTGGTCTCAATTTGAACTTGAAAAGGTATAGTCCAAAATTCTAAAAATAGGATTCTTATGACATTACGTCGTTCTCATTTGCGCCAAAATTTTCCTCTTCAGACTTTTCTAAGTCTCTAACAGAAACTTTGCGGAGGTGTTCCAAAAATTGATGACTGTAAGGAGAGACGGAGAATCAAGTTTAGCTCAACTTTGGAAGCAGCTGGAGAAGTAAATACGAAGGATAGAAATTTGTACTTTACCGTTACTGGAAGCAAAAATGTTCCTTTTCAGACTGCACTAACCGAAACTTTGTGGAGATCTTCAAAAAATTGATGAGAGTAGGGAAAGACGCAGAGTCAAGTTTTGCTCAACTTTGGAAGCAGATGGAGAAGTAAATACGGAGGGTAAAAATATGTACTTTATCGTTACTGGAACTAAAATTATTCCTCTTCAGACTGCATTGACCGAAACTTTGTGGAGGCGTTCAAAAAATTGATGAGAATAGGGAGAGACACATAAAGGCATTATTTAATTTGAAGTCAAGTATTGCTTAACTTTGAAAGCAGATGGAGACGTATATAGGAGGTGTAGTAATATGTACTTTACGGTTACTGGAAGCTAAAATGTTCATCTTTAGACTGTACTAACCGAAACTTTTTTGATGTGTTCGAAAAATTGATGAAAGTAGGGAGAGACACATGAAGACATTATTTATTTTCAAGTCAAGTATTGCCCAACTTTGAAGGCAGCTGAAGAAGTAAATACGAGAGGTAGAAATATGTACTTTACGGTTACTGAATGCTAAAATGTACCTCTTTTAACTGTACTAACCCAAACTATTTGGATGTGGATTTTCGATGGATGTGTTCGACTAATTGATGAGAATAGGGAGAGACACATGAAGGCATTAAGAATAAGTTTGAAATGTTCCCCGTATAGTTTTAAAATTGAAGTTAATCATTAAAATTTAGGCACTGACATTATTACAAAATTGAATATTTTACTGTAGTCATTAAAATTCTGAGAGTAATCACTAAAAATTTGACGTTAATTATTAATAAGTTAGTAAAACAATTGAAATTTGAAAGAGAAATAGTAACTTTGATAAAATAAATTGAAATTTGAAAAAATAATAGTAATTTTGATAATATCATTTAAAATTTTAATGTAAGTAATTCATTTCAACAGTGATTATTAAAAAGATTGGCAGTAATTATTGAAAATTTGACAGTCATTATTGAAATTTCACACTACATACATGCATATATTAATTATTACTATCAAACATTGACATTTGGAATACCCACATTGGAATTTTGTCAGAATAATTATAAATCTTCTATGAGTACTGACAATCATTGAAATTTTGACAGAATAGGTTGGAAATTTTTCCTGTATGGTTTTAAAATTGAAGGCAACCATTAAAATTTAGACAGTAAAATTGACATTTTTACAAAATTGAATATTTTACTGTAGTCTGAGAGTAATCATTAAAAATTTACAGTAATTATTAATAATTTAACAAAACAATTGCAATTCGAAAGAGTAATAGTAATTTTGATAAAATTATTTGAAATTTTGAAGTGAGTAATTCATTTCAACAGTGATTATTAAAAAAATTGGCAGTAATTATTGAATATCTGGCAGTCATTATTGAGATTTTACACTAAATACATGCATATATTATTTATTACTATCAATCATTAACATTTGGGACGTACACATTGGAATCTTGTCAGAATAATTCTAAATCTTCTATGAGTACTGACAATCTTTGAAATTTTGACGGAATAAATTTGAAATTTTCCCTGTATAGTTTTAAAATTTAAGGCATTCATTCAAATTTGGACAGCAATCACTCACATTTTTACAAAATTGAATATTTTACTGTAGTCTGGGACTAATCATTAAAAATTTACAGTAATTATTAATAATTTAACAAAACAATTGAAATTTGAAAGAGTAATAGTAATTTTGATAAAATTATTTGAAGTTTTGATGTAAGTAATTCATTTCAACAGTGATCATTAAAAAAAATGGCAGTAGTTATTGAAAATTTAACAGTCATTATTGAAATTTCACACAAAATACATGCATATATTAATTATTACTATCAGTCATTGATATTTGGAAGGTACACATTCAAATTTTATCAGAATAATTATAAATCTTCTATGAGTACTGACAATCATTGAAATTTTCACAGAATATGTTTGAAATTTTCCCTATATAGTTATAAAATTGAAGGTAACCATTAAAATTTAGACACCAATAACTGACATTTTTACAAAATTTAATATTTTACTGTAGTCCGAGAGTAATGATTAAAAATTTATAGTAATTATTAATAATTTAAAAAAAACAATTGAAATTCGAAAGAGTAATAGTAATTTTAATAACATCAATTGAAATTTTGATGATCGTAATTCATTTGAACAGTGATTATTAATAAAAATGGCAGTATTTATTGAAAATTTGACAGTCATTATTGAAATTTCACACTAAATACATGCATATATTAATTATTACTATCAATCATTAACATTTGGAACATACACATTCGAATTTTATCAGAATAATTATAAATCTTCTATGAGTACTGACAATCTTTGAAATTTTGACAGAATAAGTTTGAAATTTTCCCTGTATAGTTTAAAATTGAAGGTAATCATTCAAATTTAGCCAGCAATCACTGACATTTTTACAAAATTGAATATTTTACTGTAGTCATTAAAATCCTGAGAGTAATCATTAAAACATTGACAGAAATTATTAATAATTTAACAAAAAAATTGAAATTTGAAAGAGTAATAGTAATTTTGATAAAATCAATTGAAATTTTGATGTAAGTAATTCATTATAACAGTGATTATTAAAAAAATTGACAGTAATTATTGAAAATTTGAGAGTCATTATTGAAATTTCACACTAAATACATGCATATATTAATTGTTACTATCAATCATTAACATTTGGAACGTACACATTGGAATTTTGTCAGAATAATTCTAAATCTTCTATGAGTACTGACAATCTTTGAAATTTTGACAGAATAAATTTGAAATTTTCCCTGTATAGTTTTAAAATTTAAGGCATTCATTCAAATTTGGACAGCAATCACTGACATATTTACAAAATTGAATATTTTACTGTAGTCTGAGAGTAATCATTAAATATTTTCTGTAATTATTAATAATTTAACAAAACAATTGAAATTTGAAAGACTAATAGTAATTTTAATAAAATCAATTAAAATTTTGATGTAAGTAATTCATTTTAACAGTGATTATTAAAAAAATGGCAGCAGTTATTGAAAATTTGACAGTTGTTATTGAAATTTTACACTAAATACAGGCATATAATAATTATTACTATCAATCATTAACATTTGGAACGTACACATTGGAATTTTGTCAGAATTATTATAAATCTTCTATGAGTACTGACAATCATTGAAATTTTGACAGTATAAGTTTGAAATCTTCCCTATATAGTTTTAAAATTGAAGGTAATCATTAAAATATAGACAGCTATCACAGACATTTTCACAAAAATGAATGTTTTACTGTAGTCTGAGAGAAATTATTAAAAAATTATAGTAATTATTAATGATTTAACAAAACAATTGAAATTTGAAAGAATAATAGTAATTTTGATAAAATCAATTGAAATTTTGATTCATTTTTCAAGTAGTGAAGTACTAGTGAAGTGGAAGTAATTCATTTTAACAGTGGTTATTATAAAAATGGCAGTAATTATTGAAAATTTGACAGTCATTATTGAAATTTCACACTAAATACATGCATATATTAATTATTACTATCAATCATTAACATTTGGAACGTACACATTCGAATTTTATCAGAATAATTATAAATCTTCTATGAGTACTGACAATCATTGAAATTTTGATAGAATAAGTTTGAAATTTTCCCTGTATAATTTTAAAATTGAAGGTAATCATTCAAATATAGCCAGCAATCACTGATATTTTTACATAGTTGAATGTTTTACCGTAATCATTAAAATGCTGAGAGTAATCAGTAAAAATTGACAGTATTTATTAAAAATTTAACAAAACAATTGAAATTTCAAGGAGTAATAGTAATTTTGATAAAATCAATTAAAATTTTGATGTATGTAATTCATTTTAACAGTGATTAATAAAAAAATGGCGGTAATTATTGAAAATTTTCAGTCATTATTAAAATTTTACACTAAATATATGCATATATTAATTATTACTATCAATCATTAAAATTTGGAACGTACACATTGGAATTGTGTCAGAATAATTATAAATCTTCTATGAGTACTGACAATCATTGAAATTTTGACAGAATAATTATAGTTATTTTATGAGTATTGATCATTCATGAAATTGTTACAAAATATTTTTGGAACTTTTCCTGAATAGTTTTAAAATTTACTGAACGTGTCAAGTTTTTTGAAATTTATACAGCAATCACTGACATTTTTACAAAATTGAATATTTTGCTACTCTAATCATTAAAAAATTGTCACTCATTACTAAAATTTTAACAAAATAAATAAAGTTTTCAAGAATAATAGTACTTTTGATAAAATCAGTTGAAACTTTGGAAAGTTTCTGGAAGTAATGGAAGTAAGTTGACAGGTAAGGTTTATCAATCACTGAAAAATCTCAAAATTTATTTAATGCATATTTTGTATATTTCATGAGAGATTTGTATGTAATATGTCTGAAGATACTTCTCCCGAAAATTTGACGAAGAGTCAACTTTGGAAAGTTTCTGGAAGTAAGTTGACTGGTATGGATTATCAATCACTGAAATATCTCAAAATTTATTTAATGCATATTTTGTATATTTCACGAGAGATTTGTATGTAATATGTTTGAAGATACTTCTCCTGAAAATTTGATGAAGAGTCTGTTTTAAATGAGTAAGAAAATACACTTTCTGAGTTGACCAGTATTATAAAAAGTATTTGATGCTTCTTTTGTATCTTTCATGCCTGATTTGTATACAGTGTACATGAAGATAATTCTTCTGAATATTTGTCGAAGAGGGTCTTTTAAAGAAGTAAGGAAAATTAAAATATAACTGTCTAAATTGACCAGAAAGAAAACCACTGAAATTTTTCAAAATTTATCAAATACATGTTCTGTATATTTCATGTCAGATTTGTAAGTAGTATATCTGAAGATTATTTTCCTGAAATAGACTTAATAAATGTCGCTCTATTAATTTCCGTTCAATTTTTTCGCAAGTTTTTTTAATTTTGCAAGATTGGATCGATGAATCTGGAAAGACGTAAGCTGTATGGTCGTTATAGGACTCGTCGTCAATCATCAATGATTATAAATCCGAATAGATCTTTAGAAGAAAAATATGTATGGAAAGGAATTTTATCAGGCAAATTACTGCAAAAGTATTTATATCGACGCACACATAATGATAGAAAAATGTTACTGTTAAAATATCTGGGTTAATGAATAATTATGCATCCACCTTTAAATCGTACTAAATTTTCGGAAAAAAATAAATTGAAAGTTATTAATGGCAACAGATATTAAAGAATTATATGTATTGAATATATATTAAAGCAGTTTTAATGAATTCCTTCAAGTTTTTGTGCAGCAGTTAAATTAAAATACATTTAAAATGTGTATATTTGACTGCCTACGTACCAGCGTTATACGATGCATTTATACATTATTGGAGAGATTTATTTCAAGGATTCTATGTAGTTAAATATTAATTATTAATTAATGCATGTAATTATATGAAAGTTTATATATGTCTTTGTGCAATTACACAATTAAATTTCATTTGTATCTGAGAGTTTTCCTGAAAATTTGACGAAGACTATGTTTTATGAAAGTTTTTAAATGTCATTGTGCAACACAATTAATATTCATTTGTATTTGAGAGTTTTCCTGAAAATTTGACGAAGATTATGTTTTAAATAAGTGAGAAAATCGAGTATATAACTTTCTGAATTGACCAGTATGGATTATTAATTACAGAAATATCTCAAAATTTATTTAATGCATATTTTGTATATTTCATGCCAGATTTGTATAGAATATGTTTCAAGATATTTCTCCTAAAAATTTCACGAAGAGTTTGTTTTAAATAAGTGAGGAAATCGAGTATATAATTTTCTGAATTGGCCAGTATTTAAAAAATTATTTAATTCATATTTTGAAAATTTTATGCCAGGTTTGGATACAGTATGCATGAAGATATATCCTCTGAAAATTTGACGAAGGTTATGGGGTAAATAAGTGAGACAATCGAACAGATAACTTTTTCAGTAGACTGGTATGGCTATATCTGTCACTGAAATTTCTGAAAATTTGTCTAATGGATATTTTGAAAATTTTATACTAGATTTGGATACAGTATGGTATACAACAAAATTAGGCTTTCGGTAAATATTATTTTAGCAATTTTGCATTTGTTTTTATCCACGTTTATGCAGAAACTTGAATTCCCTTATTGGTTTTTTGATCTAGTTTTTTCTTCAAATCATTAATTTAATTGGTTGTCTTTCTCATTTCCTGGTACCTGCAATTCATGTTCTGGAAGGCGAGTTCCATAAACTCCTGGCCACGTTGCAAAAGGCGTTTCCATCGATTTAAATACGGTGTAGGTGAATCAAAGGCAGGTGGGGCTTCTTGTCGCGACTACCGCGGAAGGAATTATTAATTTGAAGCATGCTGTTAAGACTGATGGGCGTGCTTCTGCAGCAAATATGGCGAATGCGCTGGGGCGTCTCGCTCCAGCGACAAGCAATTGCAATGCAGAAGAATACAAGAGGAGTCACGTAGACTTGCAGAATGTGCTGCATGTTATGTCCTTCAACTCCCAAACTGCTCCTTATATTTCCAAGCATGGCAGAAGACACACAAATCATAAATATAACAAAAAACTATAAAAAAATACTTCACCGTTGGTAACAATACAAGAAGAAGTTGGTAAGTAGGCAAGAACAAGATGGTAAGTTGGTACGAATATAAGGTGCACGTTTTATATTTTATATTAAACTTATATTTCCGACCTAAATATGTGGGGATTTTGTGTTTAATATCTTAGTTACATACTCTTGAGACCAGGGGCGGATAGGCCATACGGGAAAATGGGAATTTTCCCGGTGGGCCGGTAGCCATCCCGAATGTTGGGCCGGAAGCCCCAGAATTTTCCCAGATCCGACGACAAGTTTATTAATAATTATGATTTAATGTATTAACACAAGGCGGTAAGACCCCATGTGGTCGATAGCCCAATAAAGATTGTTTATATATGTATTAACACAGTGGTTCCCAAACTTTTTCGCCTCGCAGCTCCCTTTTTGAACTAGGATTTTCCATGGATCCATTCAGTTTCCATAATATTTTTTGCAAATTTTTATGAAATATGAAATAATTCGGCGAGGAATATAAATTATGTAGATAGCCGTTATAATTTTCAACTAAAAATTGGCAGATTCCATTAATCTTTGTAATTTATAAAAAAAGTGGTATTTCTAATAAAAAATGTATTGAAAATTTTGAAGCTTTTGTAAATTTAATTTACAATCGACATGATTTAATTTTAATATGCTGTGGTTTGATTAGCTTTTTGCAATTTTTAATAAAATTTTCTAATTTGTAAGGAAAATGTATATGTAGTAAAATTTTAGTATTTATAATAAGAATTTCATAATATCTAATAAACATTTTGTAATCTCTAATTTCGTAATTTCCACCTAAGTTTATTTTCATAAAATTTTCTACAAGTAACCAAAAAAAATTTAACAACTCGATACAAATTTTGGAAATGCCAATGACGTTTTGCATTTTATAGTGAAATTTTGGCAATTTACAATAAAATTTTCATAATCGCTGCTGAAATGTTGTAATTTATAATACGAATGTTGAATATTTTACATTTTACAGTGAAATTTATCAATTAACAATAAAATTTTCATAAAGTTATTGCAATTTTGTAATTTAGAATGTTGAATGATGAAAGTCACAACGAAAATTACATAATTCCAATAAAACTGATTTATTTCTTTATTTACTTATTTGCTTATTTATTATTGTATTTGTTATAGTGTTAATGTAAACATATTTATACTTTTAAATTTATCAATTAACAATGAAATTTTCATAAAGTTATTGCAATTTGGTAATTTAGAATGATGAATGATGAAAGTCACAACGAAAATTACATAATTCCAATAAAACTGATTTCTTTCTTTATTTACTTATTTGCTTATTTATTATTGTATTTGTTATAGTGATAATGTAAACTTATTAATACTTTATGATTGTTTTCTAATTCCATTGAAATATTGTATTCATAATAAAAACTTTGCAATTTTCACTACAATGTTCCAATTTATATTCAACTTTTATAAATTCGAAAACTTTTGAAATTTAGAATTAATTCTTCATAATTGCTATTGAAATACTGAAATCCATCATCAAAATTTCGTAACATTCATCATTTTGAATTTAAAAACATTTTAATCAACATTTTACACCATCCGTTATATTTTTTGCGAATTTCTATGAAATGGTTGTTAATACATTTGCAAGGAATATGATTTCTAGGGAAAGACGTTACAAATTAGAATACAAAAACTCGCGGATTCCATTGCTCTTTACAATTTATGAAAAGTCTAGTAATTATATTAAACAATTCTAATGAAAATTTTGTAATTTCCAATTCATTGCAGTTTACAAGCGAGATATTTCAATGAGAATTTTATGGTTTGGTGAACCTGCAATTTGTAATAAAATATCAAAATTTGTCATTTGCAATGAAAACTTCATAGCTTCTCTTTGTAATTTTGTACATAATTTTGTATTTTGCATTAATATTTTTGCAAATTTCTGTCAGAATATTAATAACTTAGTGAGTTATATGTTTTGAGGATAAAGTTTTTTATAATTTATACTAAAAATTTCAAATTTTATTTTAACATTGAAATTTATAATTAATATTTTCGTATTTACTATAAGAATTTTATAATTTCCAACTAAATTCTATCATTTTAATCAACATTTTACACCATCCATTATATTTTTTCCGAATTTCTATGAAATGGTTAACACAATTGCAAGGAATGTGATTTCTGGGGAAAGACGTTATAAATTAGAATAAAAAAACCGCAGATTCCATTGATCGTTACAATTTATGAAAAGTCTAGTAATTATATTAAAAAATTCTAACGAAAATTTTGTAATTTCCAATGCATTGCAGTTTACAAGCGAGATGTTTCAATGACAATTTTATGGTTTGATGAACTTGCAATTTGTAATAAAATATCAAAATTTGTCATTTGCAATGAAAACTTCATAGCTTCTCTTTGTAATTTTGTACATAATTTTGTATTTTGCATTAATATTTTTGCAAATTTCTGTCAGAATATTAATAACTTAGTGAGTTATATGTTTTGAGGATAAAGTTTTTTATAATTTATACTGAAATTTCAAATTTTATTTTAACATTGAAATTTATAATTAATATTTTCGTATTTACTATAAGAATTTTATAATTTCCAACTAAATTCTATCATTTATCATAATAACTTTGTCATTTGAAATTTATAATATACATTTTTTACTTTCATGTAAAAATTCAAGTCAAGTTTTAAGTTCATTTTCATTTAGTAAGTTTTAATTTTTAATTTTTATGTGTATATTATGCAGGTTCTCCCGCTAGTGAATATTATTATTATTATTATAATTTTCAATATAAATTGTATAATGCAAATGACGATTTTGTGTTTTGATTAATATTTTACAATTTAAATTATAATTTGTACTGTAAAATTAGTAAAAGTAATAATGTTGAAAATTACATTTAAATTTTTTTAATTATTAATTTTTTTCTTTCATGTTCAAAAATTTTCTGCTAATAATATTTTAACAACTTTGTGAGGGATATGCTTTCGGGATAAACCTCCAATAATTAAAAAAAAATATTGCTGGGTCTAATAAAACTTTGTAATTTTAATGAAGATTTTATATTACAATTAAATTTTCTTAGTCAAAGCATGAATTCTAATTACCTAATCTTTTCATATTTTATTTAATATGATTGAAAGCAGTACAGTAATCGCACACTTTAGGAACCTCTGTATTAATAAATAAATAAGTATTATGAAAAACTTACGGTATTAAATTTTATATTGATTTTTTCTTTATGGGGATTACTTTCTCTTAGTTATGCAATCTTTTTATTTGGTGTTCTTCACCCAACTTGTTTCGGCTTTTATTAGCCATCCTGAGAGGTGTTATGTCTCTGATAATACATTTTAATATATTTTAAAAATAAAAATAATATATTCAATTTTAAATTATTTATTGTAAAGTATTTTTGATTTTTACATATTTGTCAAATTTTGAAGTATGATTATTATTTTGATTATATGGTATTATTGCAATTTTATGTGAATGCAAAATGGGCCGATAAAAGTTTGTTCCCGGGCCGCTTGTATGTTCCCCATCCTCCCCTGCTTGAGACTATTGTTAAAGGGATACAAGACAATTTACCTTCTTTAGTTCTCAGGTCCGGAGATGATGTCCATCTCCAGTGGTTCGGAATTCACATAAAACCTTCGATTCACCTATAAATTGTATAGTGTTTTTACTTGAAATTGAAAATCTACCTACGAAGGGTGTTTATTGCGGTCCATTGTGCGAACGGAATTTTATGACAATTTCAAGTGAAAACACTATACTACAGTCAACTGTTATATGCAGAGAAGAGCCTCACGACGACTACAAACCTCACCTTATATGAAAATTCTACAATTTCTTGAATTGGCTGCGAAGGTATAAAATTAATTGACAAATGAAAAACAATTGGTTTAATCTCGTTTGTATAATTTTTATGAGTACATTTTAACATTTTGAAATCGTCCCTAAGGAAAAGAAACGGTGTGCATTCACTTGTATATTCCACTGTGTACGTATAATGAAGGTTTAAAGTAAGTTATATAAACATATAAATTGGATTACATAAATTACTACCACGTAAAAAGTAATACAGAAGCCTCTGGAAGCATACTTATTGGCTGTAGTGTATATTTGTGCTTAAACGTAAAGAGCGATCGGTGTGTTTCCATGTAATATACAATTCTCAAAAAATAAATAATATTTACAAACATAAGTACATAACAAGAGGACCAATCGTAATAACGTAACACTTAAGAATCAGTCCAAATTATAATAATATATATATATAAAAAACAAAGCGTTGGTGGAGGGTGCCTCCCTCGTCCCAGCGGGAAGCACCTCAACTTATGTACACACCATACAACACGCCACGGGGTCGAATCCTCGAAAGGCGACATCTAGAAGCGACTCAAGGGACATGGTGATAAAGTCCATGCCAGATAACTTGCCACTTTTGCCGTAAAAACGAAATCCGGACTAACGAAAATGCACTCAAAACTAACGGGAGCGGTTTGGAGCTATAAATGTATTTCTTTAATCTCTTAGAAATTAAGAGCTTTAGGGATGCTAAGCATCCCTAAAAAAGTGCTACGCTCACCTAACGTACCTCGTAGCCTATTGAGGTACGATAGGTAAGTTATTGAACCTCAATAGTCTATTGAGGTACGATAGGTAAGCTATCGAACCTCAATAGCCTATTGAGGTACGATAGGTGAGCTATCGTACCACAATAGCCTATGGAGGTACGATAGGTGAGCTATAGTACCTCAATAGCCTATTGAGGTACGATAGGTGAGCTACCCTACCTCAATAGCCTATGGAGGTACGATAGGTGAGCTATCGTACCTCAATACGCTACGCGCTCCCAAGCTTACATTTGTGTAGTTGCGTCGGATATGATATAAGGTGGGATTTCGGTTTTATGGGAAAAGTGGTAAACTATCTGGCGTGGATTAGTATCTGCGTATTTGCATGCGGGCGCATTCTCACTAAACATTGCTCTCGTTGCTATTCGGATCGTTCGGGGCACCTAACCACTGTCACAATGTCTGGTAGTCGTGGAGGAGACCACCGGGTGTGTGGTAGATCGGCTGGGACATGTTGGGCGTACCAAGTGTGGGGTACGCGTTGATCTGGGGGGGTACCCCGACGGGGACGTTGGTGCTGTACGAGGACACCTTGTGGCCGCCCTCCGTCTCGCTGTCCGAGCCGCTAGAGTCCAGGTGGGGCTTGTCACTGCCCCCAGGTGCACTGGAAACAAAAGAAAAATATGATAGTCACAAAAAGAAGAAAAAGAAGCTGCACAAAAAAAATGGCACATAAATTGGCAAACATTGGCACATCATTCAAACAGGAAAAAATGGTAACTTTTAAGGGTAGAACGTTCGAAAATGATGAAGTTTACTCGACAACTAAAGAAAAATATCAACTAGGTTTATAGTGTCAAGGGACAAAACCTCAAGTTAGGAACAGTTGTTAGGCTGATTAATTTCTTGACAATGCTACAATGCTATCGCTATGGGCATTTTCAATGCTCATTAAACTATGTTGAAATGCCCTTGGCGATAGCATTGCCACAGCGTAAGAAATCTATGAATCAACCCTTACGCTGCATACTAAAGCGTTACCCAAAGTAACAATTGTCCTTTTTTCACAAAGACATTTATTTAACTAAATGTGCATTTCAACCGCCACGTGGTCATCTTCAGTAGACATTTGATACTCTTTGCATATCAGACTCAGCATTGAATAAGAAGATGAGCATTGAGACGAATATTTTATGAAGCTTTCAATATAATTATTGCAATAGTCTCCGAGAATTGTGAAATCTAATGTTGGATAATTTAAAATAAATTATCAGAAAAGTAAAAAGTCAACATAGCCCAATAAATATTTCAAAATTTTTAGGCCGTTAAACAGGCCTTTCAGGAAAACTGAAAAAAAAACGAAAATTTGATAAATATACGTATAGTTTCAGAATGGTGCCCTAAATTTTCAAAAAATTTCATGAAGCTTCAGTATAACTGTAAAAATTTACGAAAATTATGTTTATTAATTTTCGCAAACTTTTACGGTTTTACTGAAGCTTCAGGAAATATTCTAGAAAAAACCCCGAAAATTTGATAAATATACGTATAGTTTCGGAATAGTGCCCTAAATTTTCAAAAAAATTCATGCAGATTTTAGTGCAACTGTAAAAGTCTTCGAAAATTATGTTTACTAAAATTGGAAAATTAAAAATAAATGTCAAAAAGTTAAAAAGTCTATATAGCCCAATAAAAGTTTCAGGATAGCCCTTAAACAGCATGATGATTTCAGTAAAACTGAATAAATGTATTAATTATACTAATAGTTTCAGAATCATTCCTAAATTTTCAGAAAATTTCATGAAGCTTTCATTATAATTGTAAAAGCCTTCGTACGTTTACTAAAATTGGAAAATTAAAAAAAATGTCAAAAAAGTTAGAAAATCTACATTGCCCAATAAATGTTTCAGAATAGCCCTTAAACAGCATGATGATTTTAGTAAAACTGAAACAATGTGTTAATTAAACTAATAGGTTCAGAATCGTTCCTAAATTTTCAGAAAATTTCATGCATATTTCAGTATAACTGTAAAAGTTTACGAAAATTATGGTTATTAATATTTGAAAATATAAAATAAATTGTCAAATACGTAAACAAAGTCTGCATAGTCCAATAGAAGTTTCAGAATAACACTTAAGCATCTTAATGATTTCAGTGAACTGAAAAAATGTGATAAGTATACTAACAGTTTCAGAATCGTTCCTAAATTTTTAGAAAATTGTATGCATGTTTCAGCATAACTAAAAATTTAGGAAAATTATAAAAGTTTCAGGATAGCTCTTAAACAGCATGATGATTTCAGTAAAACTGAAACAATGTGTTAATTATACTAATAGGTTCAGAATAGTTCCTAAACTTTCAGAAAATTTCATGCATGTTTCAGAATAAACTAATTATATAGTATAACTAATTGTATATTTTTGTATTACCACCTAAGTATTTTGTGAATTATTTTTGACACACTATTGACCTGTGCTCTGTGAATTGTACCTGTATTTTTCCCCTCTGCACCAAGTAAAATAAAATAAAATAAAAATAGTACTAAAATAATGAAATGAATATTTTTGAAAATGCGAGAAATTTGTTGATGTGAAACTTGTTTTGCACTAATAATTATTTTTATATGCTTAAATGCTGCAGTTTTTATATTTACACATATTTTTAATTAATTTATTATATTTATAATTATGTCAGTGTTAAATGCTGTTATTTTATACATACACCTACTTTAAGTATTATTATTATTGTTTTTATGTTAGTATTATGTGCTGCCCTGACTCTAATAGTATATTTTTCTTTTGACTTGTGTAAAACTGTACAGTTACTGAACACCAATAAATACTATTACTATTACTATTACTATAACTGTAAAAGTTTACGAAGATTATGTTTATTAATATTTGAAAATATAAAATAAATTGTCAAATACGTAAACAAAGTCTGCATAGCCCAATAAAAGTTTCAGAATAACACTTAAGCAGCGTAACGATTTCAATGAACTGAAAAAATGAGTTAAGTATACTAATAGTTTCAGAATCGTTCCTAAACCTTCAGAAAATTTCATGAAGCTTCAGTATAACTGTAAAAGTTTACGAAAATTATGTTTATTAATACTGGAAAATTTTAACTAAATTATCAAAAAGCAAAAAGGTCATATAAAAGTTTCAGAAGATTACAGTAAAACTGAAAAAAATTAATAATTATACTAATAGTTTCAGAATAGTTCTTAAATTTTCAGAAAATGTCATGAAGCTTTCATTATAATTGTAAAAGTCTTCGAACACGTTTACTAAAATTGGAAAATTAAAAACATAATGTCAAAGAAGTTAAAAAAAGTCTAAATTGCCCAATAAAAGTTTCAGAATAGCTCTTAAACAGCATGACGATGTCAGTAAAACTGAAAAAATGGTTTAATTGTACTAATAGGTTCAGAATTGTTCCTAAACTTTCAGAAAATTTCATAAAGCTTTCAGTATAACTGCAGTAGTTTACAAAAATTATTTTATTATATTATTATATTGTTTATTAATATTGGCAAATTAAAATAACAATGTCAAAAAATTAAAAAAGTCTTTGTAACCCAATAAAAGTTTCAGAATATCACTTAAGCATTTCAGTTAAGTTTCAGAATGGTCCTTAAGCTTCATGAGAATTACAGTAGAAATGAAGATCTGAAAAATATGATAATTATACAAGTAGGTAGTTTCATAATCGTCCCAATATTTTCAGAAAAATTCAGTCAGATGTCAGTATAACTGTAATGTTATGAAAATTATGTTTATTAATATTTGAAAATTTAAAATAAATTGTCAAATACGTGAACAAAGTCTGCATAGCCTAACAAAAGTTTCAGGATATCACTTAAGCATCATGACGATTACAGTAAAACTGAAAAACTGAAAAAACATGATAAATATACTAATAGTTTCAGAATCGTCCCTAAATCTTCAAAAAATTATATTCAGATTTCAATATAACTGTAAAAGTTTAAGGAAATTATGTTTATTAATATTTGATAATTTAAAATAAATTGTTAAATACGTAAACAAAGTCTGCTAGCCCAATAAAAGTTTCAGAATATCACTTAAGCATCATGACGATTTCAGTAAAGCTGAAGAAAAAAATCATAGGTAAAACTAATAGTTTCAGAATCGTCCCTAAATTTTCAGAAAATTGTAAGCAAGTTTCAGCATAACTGTAAAAAATTAGGAAAATTATGATTACTAATATTGGAAAATTTAATATTTCATAAATATTACATTCAAAATTTACATATTTATAAAATAAAGTCAAAAAGGCAAAATTTTAATTTTAGTGAAATCATTTGGTTTTTGGTAAAATTCTCACACATTACTGATATTACAATTATGATATCTCAAAAATTAGCGTATCAATATTAATACAATTTATTAGTAATATTTAGTGACATATAGGTATTAAATATACGTAATTGGACTAATATTCAATGTTTAGTTTTTGAGATATTTTTATTTTAGATTAATTCCTTGTGTCTCAGCCTTAGGTAATTTTGTCATAAATTGCTGATACTTTATCAACGATTTTATCAACGATATCTCAACAACCATCGTATGAATAATTATGAAATTTATTACTAATCTTTAAACATATGTAGGCATATAAAATATTCAATTGGATTAATATCCAGTGCTTGATTTTTGAGATACTTTGGTTTTAGTCAAATAATTTAGTTTTGGGTGATATTCTCAAATATTACTTAATTAGAGTTATCTCAAAAATTCGCATATCAATATTAATACAATTAGTTACAATTAGTACAATATTTAGTGATATGTAGGTATTTATTATATGTAATTGGATTAATATTCAATGTTTAATTTTTAAGATATTTTTATTTCTTGTGTTTTAGGTAATATTCTCTTACATTGCTGGGACATTATCACTGCTATCTCAAAACCAGCGTATGAATAATAATAATATTTATTGCTGATCTTAAGAGATATATAAGCATATAAAATAGTTAATTAGATTATTATCCAATGTTTAATTTTTGAGATATTTTAATTTTAGTGCGATCTTTTGGTTCTCGGTGATTTTTTTTTAAATTTCTCATACTTTAGTAATGATATCTCAAAAACTAGCGCATCAAAATTGATGTAATTTATTATTGAAGTTGAGTGACACATAGACATATAGAATATTTAATTAAATTAACATTCAAAGACTGACTTTTTAGATATTTTAATTTTAGTGAAATATTTTGGTTTTGGGTGATATTCTCAAATATTACTGGGACATTATCACTGTTATCTAAAAAAACAGCGTATGAATAATAATAATATTTATTGCCGATCATTAGAGGTAAATAGGCATATAAAATATTTAATTAGATTAATACCAAATGCTTGATCTTTGAGATATTTTAAGTTTAGTGCCATCTTTTGGTTTTCGCTGATTTTTTTCAAGAATTCTCATCCTTTAATAGTGACATCTCAAAAACTAGCGTATTAATATTGACGAAATTCGTTATTGAAGTTTAGTGGCATTTAGACAAATAAATATTTACAAAAAATAACATCCAAAGATTGAGTTTTCAAATATTTTAATTTTAGTGAAATCTTTTTGTTTTGGACAATATTCTTAAATATTACTAAAACTTTACTAGTGTTACCTCAAATATGAGCGTATCAATATTAATACAATTTATTACTAACATTTAGTGATATGTAAGTATTCAATATATGTAATTGGATTCATATTCAATGTTTAGTTTTTGAGATATTTTTATTTTAGACTTATCCCTCGTATTTTTGATAATATTCTCTAACATTGGTGATACTTTATAAATGCTTATCTCAAAAACCAGCGTATGAATAATAATAATATTTATTGCTGATCTTTGCGTATATATATAGGCATATCAAATATTTAATAAGAATAATATCCAATGTTGGATTTTTAAGATATTTTAATTTTAGTGTAATCTTTTGTTTTTCGTGGATTTTTTCAATGAATTATCATATTTTATTAAAGATATCTCAAAAACTAGAGTATCAATGTTGACAAAATTTATTATTGAAGTTAAGTGACATATAAAAATTTAAATATTATTTAATTAATTTGATATCCAAAGTATGCGTTTTAACATATTTTAATTTTAGTGTAATCATTTGGTTTTGGGTGATATTCTCAAATTTTACTGAAACTTTATTAGCGTTATCTCAAAACTTAGCGTATCAATATTAATACAATTTATTAATAATATTTAATGATACATAGGTATTTAATATATGTAATTGGATTAATATTCAATGATTAGTTTTTGAAATATTTTGATTTTAGACTTATCCTATGTGTTTTAGGTGATATTCTCAAACATTGCTAATACTTTATCAATGCTATCTCAAAAACCAGCGTATTAATAATAATAATATTTATTGCTAATCTTTAGAGATATATAGTCATATAAAATATTTAATTAGATTAATATCCAATGCTTGATTTTCGAGATATTTTAATTTTAGTGTAAGCCCTTGTTTGTCGGCGATTTAAAAAAAAAAACTCATACGTTATTAGTGATATCTCAAAAACTAGCGTATCAATATTGATGTAATATATTACTGAAGTTTACTGACATACAAAAATATCAAATATTAAATTAAATTAACATCCAAAGATTGAGTTTTAAGATATTTTAATTTTAGTGTTTTAGTTTTTTAGACTATTCCCTTATGTTTTAGGTAATATTCTCCAACATTGTTGGGAAATTATAACTGCTATCTCAAAAACCAGCGTATGAATAATAATATTATTTATTGCTGATCTTTAGAGATATATGGGCATATAAAATATTTAATTAGATTAATATCCAATGTTTGATTTTTGAGATATTTTTATTTTAGTGTAAACTTTTGGTTTTCCGAGATATTTTTCAAAGAATTCTCATACTTTAGTAGTGACATCTCAAAAACTAGCGTAGCAATATTGATGTAATTTATTATTAAAGTTAAGTGACATATAGACAAATAAGATATTTAATTAAATTAACATCCAAAGATTGAGTTATCTCAAAAACTAGCGTATCAATGTTGATGTAATTTATTACTGAAGTTTAGAGACACATATAAACATAAAATATTCAATTAAATTGACATCCAAAGATTGAGTTTTAAGATATTTTAATTTTAGTGTAATCTTTTGGTTTTGGGTGATATTCTCAAATATTACTGATACTTTATTAGAGTTATCTCAAAAATTAGCGTATCAATATTAATACAATTTATTGGGAATATTTAATGATATATATAGGTATTTAATATTGGGTTAATATTCAATAATTAGTTTTTGAAATATTTAGATTTTGGACTCATCCCATGTGTTTTAGGTGATATTCTCAAACATTGCTAATACTTTATCAATGACATCTCAAAAACCTGCGTATAAAAAATAAAAATATTTATTGCTGATCTTTAGAGACATATAGACATATAAAATATTTAATTAGATTAATATCCAATGTTTGATTTTTGAGATATTTGAATTTTAGTGCCATCTTTTGGTTTTCGGTGATTTTTTCAAAGAATTCTCATACGTTATTAGTGATATCTTAAAAACTAGCGTATCAAAGTTGATGTAATTTATTATTGAAGTTTAGTGTCATGTAGACATATAAAAATATATAAACTTTGGTTTTCGGTGATTTTTTCAAAAATTCTCATACTATATTAGTGATATCTGAAAAACTAGCGTATCAATGTTGATGTAATTTATTGTTAGATTTTAGTGCCAAATAGACATATAAAATAACTAATTGAATTAATATCCAATATTTGATTCGAATGTTCGTTTCCCTCAATTTTTATTATTGCATTGACATATATACACTGTGTATCAGCCAAATGGAATAAATTCGATAATAAATAAATGAGGGCGTGTTCAAAAAAACGCTCGGACACGTCGATTGTTATTTTTAGTTGCGCATTTTTTTCAACAAAAACTTTTTATACAGGGTGTGTCATGTGACCGTGGCCAATACCAACTTTCTTATTTTAAATACAACGCCTGGTATATTATTCAATTTTTGGATTCTTCAGAAAATTCTAGACATATTTCATGTACAATGTCCTATACCTATCTTCAACTGTTTCGGAAATATTAAGTGTTTTCAGATTTATTGCAAAAATTAACATTAAAACAAGAAAATTATTTGATTACAGAAATTCGTTACAACACACTCAAAAACTAATAAGTAATACTGTTTATTTCTTGATAATGTAAAAAAACAAAAAAAAAACAATAAATTTCAATGGAGGAGATGTTCAAAATTCTCGCCGTGAACGTCTTGGCAACATCCTAATCTTAAATAGAAATTTCTTCTAACGTTACTCAACATCTCAGGCGTGACCGATCTAATCGCAAGCATTATTCGTCTTCTTAAGTCAGCTAAGTCGAGGGGTTTAGTTTTGTATACAATACTTTTGACATATCCCCATAAGAAGAAGTCTAATGACGTCAGATCAGGGGATCGTGCTGGCCATTCCATCGATCCTCGCCTCCCTATCCACCGATTTGGAAATATATTTTTTCCGAAACAGTTGAAGATAGGTATAGGACATTGTACATGAAATATATCTAGAATTTTCTGAAGAATCCAAAAATTGAATAATATACCAGGCATTTAAAATAAGAAAGTTGGTATTGGCTACGGTCACATGACACACCCTGTATAAAAAGTTTATGTTGAAAAAAATGCGCAACTAAAAATAACAATCGACGTGTCCGAGCGTTTTTTCGAACACGCCCCCATTTATTTATTATTGAATTTATTCCATTTGGCTGATACACCCTATATATATATATATATATATATATATATATATATATATATATATATATATATATATATATATATTCGCAAGTTGGAACTGGAACTGGACGAAGAGAAAGCTCTTCGTCCTCTCCCGAATATTATCGATTGTTTTTCCGTAAGACCGACTCGAAGGCGTTCTGCCAATCTGTATGCACAATACGTCTCTAATATCCTTGTTGGTATCTTAAACAGTCACTTAACCATCCATATCTTTATCAGTGGTTGGAAAGACCGTTTCTATGTATAGTATGTACTAATATGTATGTCCTTTAACCAAATAGACATAGACATAAATGTTCACGTGCAGTGACGTGGAATTGTGTTAATCACATGGACGTGAATAATAATTCGAGCGAAGTTTATTTATGGCTGTTATAATATTATTATTATTGTCGTCGGTGTTGTAAATACGAGGCCCGAAGTCCCGTTTGCTTGCGGACGAAGTTAACGTTTACCACGGATCGGGTTACTCGATGCAGCCCGCAGGTGTAACCCGATCTGACAAGGGCTTGATGTGCTCTCCGCCATGCAAGAGGCTCCTCGTGTGTGTTGTAGGTGGTCTTCGGTGCATCCTCCTTATAAACTAAAACTAATTTTCATGCGCCCCGCACATACGTCTCGCTGAAGAATAATAATATCTAATAAATTATGTAGCGGCGACGCTCGTATATTACAGCGGAGGAGCCACACACCGTGGGACTCCGCATTGTCACGTCTTCGGCGCAGCGAAACTCACCCATCAGCAATTAGTGAGCGTGATCAGCAGCTTAAGAGTCCTCGAGTGCTTAATAGAGCTGATTAACAACTATATTCCGCGTCCTGCGATACCCGATATCGAGAGCAAGGTGGCTTTGCTGTACGTGATTTATTGATTTATTTTGGTCGAAGCAGTTCTGTTTTGAAGCCTGAAAGCGATACGCAGTTCAGCTTTCAGCGCGTCTAGCGTGTATTTGGCACAGTTCTGACTTGCGTAACGTGAGTTGTGTCAAACCGATATATTTTGGGCTTCCAAATGCGCGAGAAGTTTTCTTCATTATATTTAGAAGCCATCGACACGAGAAATAATTAAGTTGACGTTTGTAATTTGAAATTTGATATTAGATTCGTGTACAGTACACCAGAAACTAATTCTCCTGAAAATTTGATATAGTTTCAGTATAAAATAAGGGAGAAAATCAAACAGATTACTTTCTGCATTGACAAGTATGGGTTAGCTATTACTAAAATTTCTATAAATTTATTATTTACAAATTTGATATTAGATTCGTGTACAGTACACCTGAAACTAATTCACCTCAAAATTTGATAAAGTTTCAGTATTAAATAAGGGAGAAAATCAAACAGATAACTTGCTGCATTGACAGGTATGGGTTAGCTATTACTGAAATTTCTATAAATTAATTATTTACAAATTTAATATTAGATTCGTATACAGTACAGCTGAAACTAATTCTCCTGAAAATTTGATATAATTTCAGTATTAAATAAGGGAGAAAATCAAACAGTTACATTTCTGCATTGACAAGTATGGGTTAGTTATTACTGAAATTTCTATAAATTTATTATTTACAAATTTGATATTAGATTCGTGTATACTACACCTGAAACTAATTCTCCTGAAAATTTGATATAGTTTCAGTATTAAATAAGAGAGAGAATCAAACAGATAACTTTCTGCATTGACAAGTATGGGTTAGCTATTACTGAAATTTTATAAATTTATTATTTACAAATTTGATATTAGATTCGTGTACAGTACACCTGAAGCTAATTCTCCTGAAAATTTGATATAGTTTCAGTATTAAATAAGGGAGAAAATCAAACAGATAACTTTCTGCATTGACAAGTATGGGTTAGCTATTACTGAAATTTCTATAAATTTATTTTTTACAAATTTGATATTAGATTCGTGTACAGTACACCTGAAACTAATTCTCCTGAAATTTTAATATAGTTTCAGTATTAAATAAGGGAGAGAATCAAACAGATAACTTTCTGCATTGACAAGTATGGGTTAGCTATTACTGAAATTTCTATAAATGTATTATTTACAAATTTGATATTAGTTTCGTGTACAGTACACCTGAAACTAATTCTCTAGAAAATTTGATATAGTTTCAGTATTAAATAAGGGAGAAAATCAAACAGATAACTTTCTGCATTGACAAGTATGGGTTAGCTTTTACTGAAATTTCTATAAATTTATTATTTACAAATTTGATATTAGATTTGTGTACAGTACACCTAAAACTAATTCTCCTGAAAATTTGATATAGTTTCATTATCAAATAAGGGAGAAAATCAAACAAATAACTTTCTGCATTGACAAGTATGGGTTAGCTATTACTGAAATTTCTATAAATTTATTATTTACAAATTTGATATTAGATTCGTGTACAGTACACCAGAAACTAATTCTTCTGAAAATTTGATAAAGTTTCAGTATTAAATAAGGGAGAATATCAAACAGATAATTATCTGCATTGACAAGTATGGGTTAGCTATAATTGAAATTTCTATAAATTAATTATTTACAAATTTGATATTAGTTTCGTGTATAGTATACCTGAAACTAATCCTCCTGAAAATTTGATAAGGTTTCAGTATTAAATAATGGAGAAAATCAAACAGATAACTTTCTGCATTGACAAGTATGGCTTAGCTATTACTGAAATTTCTATAAATTTATTATTAACAAATTTGATATTAGATTCGTGTACAGTACACCAGAAACTAATTCTCCTGAAAATTTAACAAAGTTTCAGTGTTAAATAAGGGAGAAAATCAAACATTTAACAAAGTTTCAGTATTAAATAAGGGAGAAAATCAAACAGATAACTTTCTGCATTGACAAGTATGGGTCAGCTATTACTGAAATTTCTATAAATTTATTATTTACAAATTTGATATTAGATTCGTGTACAGTACACCTGAAACTAATTCTTCTGAAAATTTGATAAAGTTTCAGTATTAAATAAAGGAGAAAATCAAACAGATAACTTTCTGCATTGACAAGTATGGGTTAGCTATTACTGAAATTTCTATAAATTTATTATTTACAAATTTGATATTAGATTCGTGTACAGTACATCTGAAACGAATTCTCCTGAAAATTAGATAAAGTTTCAGTTTTAAATAAGGTAGAGAATCAAACAGATAACTTTCTGCATTGACAAGTATTGGTTAGCTATTACTGGAATTTCTATAATTTTATTAACTACAAATTTGATATTAGGTTCGTGTACAGTACACCTGAAACTAATTATCCTGAAAATTTGATAAAGTTTCAGTATTAAATAAGGGAGAAAATCAAACAGATAATTTTCTGCATTGACAAGTATGGGTTAGCTATTACTGAAATTTCTGTAAATTTATTATTTACAAGGCGGAAAGACCCTATGGGGTCGATAGCCTAATAAAGATTGTTTATATATATTATTTACAAATTTTATATTAGATTCGTGTACAGTACACCTGAAACTAATTCTCCTGAAAATTTGATAAAGTTTCAGTATTAAATAAGGGAGAAAATCAAACAGATAACTTTCTGCATTGACAAGTATAAGTTAGCTATTACTGAAATTTCTATAAATTTATTATTTACAAATTTGATATTAGATTCGTGTACAGTACACCTGAAACAATATATCCTGAAAATTTGATAAAATTTCAGTATTACATAAGGGAAACAATCAAACAGATAACTTTCTGCATTGACAAGTGTGGGTTAGCTATTACTGAAATTTCTATAAATTAATTATTTACAAATTTGATAATAGATTCGTGTACAGTACACCTGAAACTAATTCTCCCGAAAATTTGATAAAGTTTCAGTATTAAATAAAGGAGAAAATCAAACAGATAACTTTCTGCATTGACAAGTATGGGTTAGCTATGGCTGAAATTAGTGAAAATTTATTAATTGCTTATTTCATATTAGATTTGTGTTTAGTACACCTGAAGCTAATTCTCCTGAAAATTTGACAAAGTTTTTGTATATACAAAATATAAATAAAAATAAAAATGTAGTTTGCAATTATAAAATAAAAGAAATGTAATAATAATAATATTACATATGCACGCCGCCTTTAGGATTCACATTAGCGTTTTTTTCTGGTTGTGTAAATACATGTAATGGAAATAACGCGGAACATTATAATTAATGCGAGTAAACATCTCTCGTTTTACGTAGTTTTTTTCGGGCAACATGTGCGCGCTTTCAGCGGAGCGTAATTCGTAATTCGTAATTCGGAATTACTTATCCAGCCGCCAGGCGTAAACTACGAAAATTACCAATTAGCCTGTGAGCCTAGTGCCTGGTAGGAACACGTGCTTCGGTTCTGCACAGTTTTCGGGAGCAAATTAAAAGGACTGGATGCGCCCCTGGGAAAGTGGGTCGGGATTACAGTTATTAGCTGCGTTAAACTGAGGCACATGTTGGAGGAATCATTACCACCGGAATGATTTGGGCGTCCCTCGAGTTACCATGGAAAGGACAAGGACCCGGCCGACGTTTCGGCCAGGATGGATGCGCGCAGCAGAAGAGGGCGGCCTCCGCTTCTGGGGAACATATGGCAGCCACTTGTCAATGTTCTTCGCCGTGGCCTGGGAGAATGGTTGCATTAAGTGTTTATTTAACCATTAATTCGCCTCGTCAGGGTCCCCCTTTTTCGCCTGCCGAAACATTCCTGGGCATAATCGATTCGCATATTTAAAATGCAAGCCGTTTAGCACAGCCTTAGACTAAATAACATATTATTGACGAAATCTGAACCGCAAACGGAAACTGCAACAGCATAATGACCGTTTACTCCCCGAAAACACAATTATTATTAGTTTTGATTGTGCTTGCGTGCGGCGGTTTTCGTACGCCTTTCTTCCACGGGCTAATAACACAACCGGGCATCATTGTTAGGGAATAATTGCTCTTTTTCGTCGTAATAATATAGTCATTTTCGTATTTAGCTACTGCATTTTGCACATGTTTAGAACGTAATTCGTACAATTATTCGCGTTTTTTTTCCTTCATCAATTGTGGCTCCGGTAATTGCCCCAATTTCAGGGCCGCATAGTTGGCGGATCGTAACGACTTCAGGACTTCAGGCGCGCACATACACATAGGTGGCCTTGCCCTGCCATCGCCGAAGAGATGACATCCATGGGTGGTCGGGCGTACAAAAAAATTTTGAACACGCAACACGTTGTTTTATCTCCGGACCATCGTCCATCTGACTTGGACAGGACCGCATCGATCTCCCGAACTTTCTAGGTAATTAGATTGCAAAGTCAACACCAGTCTTCGTGTGAAGATACAACCAAACCTCCACGTGATCTACCAAAGATTGTGCTTGGAAATTTTCAGGAGAATTAGCTTCAGGTGTACTAAACATAAATCTAATATGAAATATGCAATTGATAAATTTTCAGTAATTTCAGCAATAGCTAACCCATACTTGTCAATGCAGAAAGTTATACTTTCGATTTTCTCACTTATTTAATACAGAACCTATATCAAATTTTCAGGAGAATTAGTTTCAGGTATACTGTACACGGATCTAATATCAAATATGTAAATAATAAATTTATACAAATTTCAGTAATAGCTAACCCATACTTGTCAATGCAGAAAGTTATCTGTTTGATTTTCTCCGTTATATAATACTGAAACTTTATCAAAATTTCAGAAGAATTAGTTTCAGGTGTACTGTACACGAATCTAATATCAAATTTGTAAATAATGAATATTAGAAATTTCAGTAATAGCTAACTCATACTTGTCAATGTAGAAAGTTATACTTTCGATTTTCTGGCTTATTTAATACAAAAACTTTATCAAATTTTCAGGAGAAATAGCTTTAGGTGTACACAACACAAATCTAATATGTAATAAGCAATTAAAAAAAAAACAGAAATTTCAGTAATAGCTAACCCACACTTGTCAATGCAGAAGGTTATACTTTCGATTGCAATTCGATTGCAATATGTAATTTAACGCTTTTGCTCTTCAGAAATGTTCTGACATTTCAGTAGTGTTATGGCAAAACATGACTTGCCATAACACTTCTGAATTTGTGGAGCTAATCATAGTTTTATAGCGATTGTTATAGAAAACATTTGCCCTAATTATTTTCTTAAATAAATTTCTATACTTAATAAAAGAAATCTGCTTCTTGAAATTGTTGAAATATTTCGTGTACAAATTTATACATTCAATGCAGATTTGATGAACGCTACATGACATTTTGCACTCGTATTTACGATGACACTGCCAACTATCCAAGACAGAGCGGATTTGCATATCGCGTTTTCAATTATCACCGACCTTTTTCTCACTAATTTCAATTAAAATTTAAATTTCTCTCGCGCAAATACGGCCATCAATTTAATTAGAAGTGTCAGGCTGTGACACGTGGGCGTTTGTTTATTATGTATTGGATACGCAGCTACCCATTAAATAACACAAAGTTACGAGAGCTGATGGATGGTCTGTAATTTTCATAAATTAGGCACAGGAATTCTACAAATCTCAAATCTCACCACTGGGTAGTACTGCAAGGTGTTACCAATGAGAATGGCAACTAGAATTACGATATTTGTTTACAAATTGTAAAAAGTCAACAAAACACTCATTGAAAATTCTTATTGTAAATTACAATGAATGTTGCATTTATATTAAAAATTGCATCATTTCGATTGTAAATAACAATGAAAGTTGCATTTCTATTGATAATTACATCATTTCGATTATAAATTACAATGAATGTTGCATTTCTATTCATAATTACATCATTTCGATTATAAATTACAATGAATGTTGCATTTCTATTGACAATTACATCATTTCGATTGTAAATTACAATGAATGTTGCATTTCTATTAGAAATTACATCATTTCGATTGTAAATTAGAATGAATGTTGCATTTTTTTGAAAATTACATCATTTCGATTGTAAATTACAATGAATGTTAAATTTCTATTAGAAATTACATCATTTCGATTGTAAATTACAATTAATGTTGCATTTCTACTGGAAAAACAAAATTTTCATTCGAACTTTTTATTATAAATACAAAATTTTCATAAATTACAAATAGAACCTGCGAGGCTATAACGGTTTTCCCCAGAAACCATATTCTTTACAAAGTTATTAAAGATTTCATAGCAATTTGCAAAAAATATAATGGCAGGTGTAAAATGTTGATTACAAATTTAAAAAATAATCAATAGAAACTATGAAATTTTCGCCATTTTCATTACAAATTACAAAATTACTTCGAAAACTCCATGAATAGTGATAACATTATGATGGTATTAATGATTTCATAGCAATTTGCAAAAAAATAATAATGGAAGGTGTAAAATATTGATCACAATATTTTTTTAATTCAATAGAAACTATGAAATTTTCGCCATTTTCATTACAAATTACAAAATTACTTCGAAAACTCCATGAATAGTGATAACATTACGATAAATAGTGCAAAATTTTGATGAATAGTGCGAAATTTTGATGATGGATTTCAATATTTCAATAGAAATTATGGAATATTAATTGTAACTTACAAACCTTCTGCGGAATTTGTGAAATGTTGAATATATATGGGAACATTGTAGTAAAAATTACAAAAATTCTGTGGAATTTGTAAAATGTTGAATATAAATTGGAACATTGCAGTGATAATTGCAAAATTTTCATTATAAAAGCAATATTTCAATGAAAATGGAAAACAATATTAAGAGTAATAGATAAGTCAAAAACTTCTAAAACATCAAAAAAGTAATATGTTAATAATTTTGTACTTCTAAAAGCACTACTACGAAAGTAGTACTACTTTTGTACAACTTTAAGTACTACTTTTGTACTTAATTACTTTATTTTGTTTAAGATGATGCACATACAATATGCTGATATTTTGTTTAGCACGGATGGCCTTTTAATGTATGCAGGAAGTGGCACTTTCGTACGAGTGGTCCCGGTCAAGTGGGGCTGGGAGGGTTTGCGAGGGGAACAATACCACCACAGCACTGGAGGGGGTTCCTCGGGGGTCCGCCATGTGTTCCTTTGTGGACTTCTAATTTACGACGGTCAAAAGTGCACATTTGCGCGCATTCGGGGGTTGGCCATTGTTGTCTTAAGCTCCTCACGCAACGACAGGAAATGCGAGTCGGTGAAGAATTCAGACAAAAACTTGAAATTATCACTAACAAATAAAATTCTTGAATATTCTGCTAAGTAAATTTAAACGAAAGCACTACCCATGTTTAGTCTCCATTTATAGTCTGCATAGTCTTATTTTTCAGTCATCAATTTTATAAATAGATAATTCGTGGCATTCTGTAAAATGTAAAATTTCTGAAAATTGATCAACAGTTTCAAAAAATTACACCAATTTTTTTGTCTCTTTTACCATATTTATGGATAATTAAGCGGAAAATACTAAAGCTACCCCACACTTTATTAATATGAGATACATATCCAACTAGTTCTTGATTATTTAACAAAAAATACCTGGCAAAAATAAATAAAACTCGACAAAAAGATCTCGAAATTTTAATCGCGAAACAAAGAAGTTCTGAATAAACCTGTAAAATGTCAATAGCTCTGAAAATTGATCAAAAACAGTTTCCAAAAATTACACAAATTTTTTTAGTCTCTTTTTACCATATTTATAGATAATTAAGCAGAAAATAATAAAACTACCTCCCACTTGATTAATATGAGATATCCACTACATATCCAACTAGTTCTTGATTATTTAACGAAAAATATCTAGAAATATTATAAAGCTCGATAAAAATATCTCGAAATTATAGCAAATATATAAAGAAAAACAAAAAACTGCTGCTAGAAATGGGCATAAATATAAAGAAAACTCAATACAAAATTCTTCGAAATTTAAACAAAATAGTAGCCTACTAGATTATTTGATATTTTGATGTTCTATGATTTAATTATATACCTATTCATAAATTGAAACACACATTTTTAGTTTTGATTTTAATAATTACAATTTTTTTTCGATTGTTTTGCAATTGCAATTGTTTCGAAGATTTCTAAGACATTGATTTAAAGATATGTGCACACATTTTTTCTTATAAGTTTCACGATTGATTTTTATAAATCTTCCGCATAAATATAAAGAAAACTCAATACAAAATTCTTCAAAATTTAAGCAAAATAGTAGGCTACTAGATAATTTGATATTTTGATGTTCTAGGATTTAATTAAATACCTATTCGTAAATTGAAATACAAAGTTTTAGTTTTGATAATAATAATTACAAATGTTTTTGATTGTTTTACAATTGCAATTGTTTCGAAGATTTGTAACACATTGATTTAAATATATGTGCACACATTTTTTCTTATAAGTTTCACGATTGATTTTAATAAATCTTTAGCATTAATATAAAGATAACTCAATACAAAATTCTTCAAAATTTAAGCAAAATAGTAGGCTACTGATAATTTAATATTTCGACGTTCTATGATTTAATTAAATACCTATTCATAAATTGAAACACAAAGTTTTAGTTTTGTTTTTAATAATTACAAATGTTTTTTCGATTGTTTCGCAATTGCAATTGTATCGAAGATTTCTAAGACTTCGATTTAAAGATATGTGCACACATTTGTACTTATAAGTTTCACGATTGATTTAAATAAATCTTCAGCATAAATATAAAGAAAACTCGATACAAAATTCTTCAAAATTTAAGCAAAATACTAGGCTACTAGATAATTTGATATTTCGACGTTCTGAGAATTAATTAAATACCTATTCATAAATTGAAACACACATTTTTAGTTTAGTTTTTAATAATTGTAAATGTTTTTCGATTGTTTTGCAATTGCAATGGTTTCGAAGAATTCTAAGACATTTATTTGAAGATATGTGTACACATGTTTTCTTATAAGTTTCACGATTGATTTTTATAAATCTTGAGCATAAATATAAAGAACAGTCAATACAAAATTCTTCAAAATTTAAGCAAAATACTAGGCTAGTAGATAATTTGATATTTTTATGTTCTAGGATTTAATCAAATATCTATTCATAAAACGAAACACAAAGTTTTAGTTTTGATTTTAATAATTACAAACGTTTTTCGATTGTTTCACAATTGCAATTGTTTTGAAGATTTCTAAGACATTGATTTAATAAATGTTCAGCTGTTTCGATTTCGCGATAATTTTCAATATTCTAAGATATACTATTAGGCAGAAATGCCCAATAAAAATGTAATGGTAATATACTTAAGAAAAAAAAAGTTATATTATAGTCGCAATTATTTGTTTTACACATGGTTGGAATGCAGGAGCGGTTCTGGCACTTAATTTTCAACTGAATATTTATAAATATTTTAGTAGTGTTATGGCAAAACACTACTTTTATGGCAAAAATCTGCCCTTTTTTTCAAAATGCACTTTTTGGCATTAAATGGCCAGAAATTAAATATACTGTAAGTATGAATGAACGAAGTATCTTATTATACATTTGTTTTATAAATAATTATGGCAATGATACATGCTAATCTACATTCATAAATAAAAATAGAAAACTGTTTTTGCTTTTCCTGTAAAATAACAAAAATGGCAGATAACATGTTTTACCATAACTTGAATATAAACCGAATTTAAAACTGACAATATGAAATAATACAAACAATACAATATACAAATAATAACAATAATAATAATAATAATAATAATAATACAATAATACAAATAATATAATATGAATGTGAAGAGACTATTTTTCCCAGTATTTTACATAAAGGGATATCAGCACAACTCAAATGGGTTACATGAAGAAATTCAGAAATTCGTAATTGGGAATAAAATTAATGTGTAGGAGTAATACATTTCTTTCACTTTCGATGTATACATACACATGCATACATATATCATGCAAAGGTACATACACATGCATACATACATACATACATGCATTCATAGATACATACATATATGTATCAGAAGTTCGTAATTGGGGATACATGTACACATCATGCATACATACATACATACATACATACATACATACATGTTTCAGAAGTTCGTAATTGGGGATGAAATTAATGTGGAATACATTTCTTTTAATTTTGATATATAAATACATATACATACATACACACGTTATGCTTACATTCATACATACATACACACATGCATACATATACACATACAGACATCTATACATGTTGCAGAAGTTCGTAATTGAGGATGAAATTAATGTGGAATACATTTCTTTTCATTTTGATATATACATACATATACATTCATACACACATCATGCATACATACATACATACATACATATATACATGTTTCAGAAGTTGGTATTGAAAATGAAAATAATGTGGAATACATTTCTTTTAATTTTGATATATAAATACATACACCTACATACACACGTCATGCATACATACATACATGCATGCATGCAGGAATACATACAGACATATATACATGTTTCAGAAGTTCGTATTTGGCGATGAAATTAATGTGGAATAAATTTCTTTCAATTTTGATATATTCATACATATACAATGGTACATTCATGCTTACACACATATATCATGCATACATACACACATACATCATGCATACATACATACCCATACATACATACATAGATGTTTCAGAAGTTCGTAATTGGCGATGAAATTAGTGTGGAATAAATTTCTATCAATTTTGATATATTCATACATGTACATACACTCATACATCATGCACCCAAACATACATCATGTATACATACACACATACATCATGCATACATACATATCCATATATACATACATACATATATACATGTTTCAGAAGTTCGTAATTGGGGATGAAATTAATGTGGAATACATTTATTTTAATTTTGATATATACATACATACATGCATGGATGCATGAAAACATGCATACACACATACATACATACATGCATACATACATATATACATGTTTCAGAAGTTCGTAATTGGGGATGAAATTAATGTGGAATACATTTATTTCAATTTTGATATATTCCATACATATACACATTTACATACATACATACATACATCATGCATGTTGTAGAATAGCTTCTGGTTCTCATGTCTATTTTTTCCATTTTTCTCGAAATTTTTCCCATGATGTTTCTTTTGATTGTTTTATTATCTTTTGAACTCTATTTGATTGTTCTTTACATCTGCCATATTCTTGTGCTATTCCCTTTTCTAGGTATTTTTTCCGTATTTGCTTCTTGGTTCCAACTTCTTTTTGTATCTCTTCCAGTTTCTATTGGTGTTTGTTATTCCACATGTTTCTATTGTTGCCTCTTCTATGACCTGCCTTTACATACATACATACATACATACATACATACATACATACATACATACATACATACATACATACATACATACATGTTTCAGAAGTTCGTAATTGGGGATGAAATTAATGTGGAATACATTTCTTTCAATTTTGATATATTCATGCATATACATACGTGCATACATACATCATGCATACATACATACCCATACATACATACATACACACATACATACATACACACATACATACATACATACATACATACATACATACATACATACATACATACATACATACATATATACTTGTTCCAGAAGTTCGTAATTGAGGTTGAATTTAATGTGGAATACATTTCTTTCAATTTTGATATATTCATACATATACATGCGTACATATATACATACATACATACATCATGCATACACACATACCCATACATACTTGCATACATACATACATACATACATACATACATACATACATACATACTTTTAACCACGATTTTTTTAAAGACCAAAAGTGATGAGATTAACAAACTGCGGGGGCCGGCAGTGAATTGGGGCGCGAGCACCGGTAATTGCACCGTGCAGGGGATGAACCACGGCCGTGGAGGGATGATGAGCGGTTGATTGAAGCGCTATAGCAATGTTTGAACAGACATTGTTGTTTTGGTGAAACCCGATATCCGCTGCGCCCTCGTTAGGGGGGCCCCCCGGAGGGGGCGCGGGGTCGAGGGGGGCGGAAAACCGCTGTCGGATCCCATTACCGACACAACACTGATCCCGCTCCTCAATAGGCAGAGACGAAGATGGCAGCGTTTTATATCGGCCCCGATAAACCCCACGAGATTGTATGCAGATTAACGAGTCGAAATAATTATTTTCTACCTGTAAAGCCACAGATCCCAGCAATCGATATTATATGATACACCAAAATATGAATATGAATACATTGTGTAATATTTAACATTTTGACATTATCAAAAAATAATTTTTAATAATGTTATCGAATTTATCTATTACCTACTTTCTTTACAGGCTACGAGATGTAATAACACCCCAATATATACTCGTAGCCTGTAAAGAAAGTAATAGATAAATTAGATAAAATTATTAAAAAATATTTTCTGATAAACACGTATTCACACGTTTCACGTAAAATGTTGAATAAGCAACTAATATAGTTGCAGTAAAAACTATTTTCTGATACTCATCACGTAAAACATTGAATAAGCAACTAAGACAGTTGCAGCCAAATAAACAAAACCTTCGATACTGACGTTGAACTTTACATTCAGTTTGTGCCAATATTTTGAACAACGAATCGTTTCGAGAACGTATCTCATATTCCATGAATGAATGGCACCAAACTGTATTGGTGTTTTCAAAATTATGTGGATAATCGAAATAGTACAGTTCATTTTGCAGCTTTTGAGTAAATCAATATTTTATTAAGTCATTGACTAAAATTATTAACAAAATATTTTATGTTTGTTAAATATACTTTTTACTATTACAAAATGGAAAAATATGAAGTACACCTTTAGTTTTTTGGGAAATTGCTTTGAAAGTTGACACATTAATGCCATAATGGGGTGCAAAATTGTTTTTGCATGTCTTTACAAACAAAAAACCATTCTAGTTGAGTTTTAGACTTTAGCAGAAACTGGAAAAACTTGAAGACCCCATCTTTAGTTTTTCCGGAAATTTCGTTTGAACACACTTGTGATAATTGTGATATTGCACTTCATTTTGCAGGATGCCATAAAATCAATATTTTATGAAGGGATAGACTAAAATTACAGCGAAATCTTCTAGATCTGTTAAATATACTTTTTAACTCTTAGGAAATTAAAAAATATGAATTCACCCCAAAAATGATGCGCCCTAAAAATGGATGCAAATTTGGGTCCACCCCAAAAATAAGCGCAAAATTGTTTGAAGGTTTTTACAAAAAAAAAGAGTTTTGCGCCTATAAATTAATGCCACAGTTTACACACTTTATCAATATATGTACAATTTTCTGCCAGAAAATAGATAAACTTGAGCAGACCCCATCTTTGTGAAAATTGAGAACTTGTAGTTAGATGGCAGAATCCGTTTTACCTCCTTTACCTAAAAGGATTGATCCTTCACTGACATGAAAATAACTGAAGAAAATGTAGGCATAAATAATAAATGGATTGATAAAAAGATGACAATACATGAGAGAAATATATAGATGCCATCTCGTGGTGAAATCAATTACCATTGAGAACACCTCAAGTTCGAAGTTCACATTTCCAGCTTATAAAACCCGACAATGTACCAATTGGGACAACATTTTCGGGCGCACTTGACTGATGAGATCCATCAGATCAAAACCAGTCTCAAGTTATCCACGGACGTAGTATCCAATTTGTACATAACACTTTATTTAAAAAAAAAAATAACAAATTTTCTAAGCAACTTTCAAATTTCTGAAAAAGTGTAACCAGAAAATAAAAGTCTTTAAAAGCAGTAGCAAGTGTTGCAGTTCTACAAAAAGATAACAAATTTTCCAAGCAACTTTCAAATTTCTGAAAAAGTGTAACCAGCAAATAAAAGTCTTTACAAGCAGTAGCAAGTGTTGCAGTTCTGCATGGATAAACTTTTCATGTTGAATCGCGGATTCAATAAAACTAGGTGTCCAGGACAAAACAAAATGAGGGTTACAATCATATGCACCAAAACTTTTTTTAACTAAAACTATCGACGCTGTAAAATTGTTATCTGAATCTGCAAATTTTCAACTCCTACTATCAAAATCTTTCAAATTTGTAACTCCTACTATCTTCTTCTTTCAAATTTTCAACTCCAACTGTCATGTCTTTTAAAATTTTCAAGCGCAACTATTAAAACTTGTCGAATTTTCGTCGAATTTTCCACTCCAAACTGTTAAACTTTATAAAATTTTCACTACAACTGTCAAAAAGTGTCCAATTTTCAACTGCAACAGTCCAAACCTGCCAAATTTTCAATTACAACTATCAAAAAGCGTTAAGTATTTAATTGCACCTGCAAATGTTCAACTACATCTATTGAAAACTGTTTAAATTTTAACTGCATTTATGAATTTTCAACGCCTCAAAATCTTTAATATTTGCAACTGAAACTGTTAAAACTCTTCATGTTTTTAACAGTACTGTAAAACTGTAAAATTTTTAACATTCACTATCAAAACTTAACAAGTTTTCAACATTAACTATCAAAACTTAACACATTTTCAGCTGGAACTATCGACACTTTAAATTGTTCTCTGAATCTTAACTTCAACTGTCAGGCCTTAGAAACTTTTTAAGTGTAACTATCATAACCTGTCAAATTTTCTACCCCAAACTGTCAAACTCTCAAATTTTCATTACACTGTTAAATGGTGTCAAATTTTCAACTGCAACTGTCAAAACCTGCCAACGTTTCAACTACAACTCTCAAAAAGCGTTAAATATAACTCTACCTGAAATAAAATCAACTCAACAAATTTTCAACTACAAATACCAAAAACTGTTAATTTTTAATTGCATTTACAATATTTTTCACTCCCAGCAGCAAAATCTTAAAAAATTTCAAGTGCAACTATTATAACTTATGAAGTTTTCAACAGCACCTATCAAAAACCGTCAAACTTCAAATACAAATACCAAAAACTGTTAATTTTTAATTGCATTTACAATATTTTTCACTCCCAGCATCAAAATCTTAAAAATTTTCGAGTGCAACTGTTAAAACTTATCAAGTTTTCAACAGCACCTATCAAAAACCGTCAAACTTTCACCTTTCCATTACCAAACTTATCAAATTTTCAACGACAACTATCGACCCTGTTTTCAAAATATGCAATTTTCAACTCCCACTATCAAAATATTTCGAATTTTGTCATTTTGGCATTAAAAAAAATCATGTTTAATGAACAACCGTGCCATGGTTTTGATCAATGCCAAATTAATAATGAATAATGCCAACTTGACTGTGATTAGTGCCAACTTGAAGTTTTCAACAGCACCTATCAAAAACCGTCAAACTTTCACCTTTCAACTACCAAACTTATCAAATTTTCAACGACAACTATCGACACTGTTTTCTAAATATGCAATTTTCAACTCCCACTATCAAAATATTTCGAATTTTGTCATTTTGGCATTAAAAATATTCATGTTTAATGAACAACCGTGCCATGGTTTTGATCAATGCCAAATTAATAATGATTAATGCCAACTTGACTGTGATTAGTGCCAACTTGAAGTTTTCAACAGCACCTATCAAAAACCGTCAAACTTTCACCTTTCAACTACCAAACTTATCAAATTTTCAACGACAACTATCGACACTGTTTTCTTAATATGCAATTTTCAACTCCCACTATCAAAATATTTCGAATTTTGTCATTTTGGCATTGAAAATATTCATGTTTTCATGAATAAAAATATTCATGATCAATACCAAATTAATAATGATTAATGCCAACTTGACTGTGATTAGTGCCAACTTGAAGTGACATAGGTGACATAGAAAAACACATAGGACACTATAGATCTGTGTCACATATCACATTGATTATGCTTAAACGAGAAAAGAATTGATTTGCAAAATTCCATCAAAAATAATTCTACTTTATTAATATGCATTTGGATTCTCCTGATTTTTATTCATTTGATAAAAGTCAAGTGCCCTCTTAATATGACTAAAATATTGTGTGTAGGTACTTGTGATATGGAAGTAAATATTTAAGCAGAATATTTTAATCAACTTGAGAGGGGATTAGATCCCTTTCCCAAATTCTACTTTAATTATAAAACTCACTCAAAAAATCGTATGAAGTTGTAATATTTTATTGAAACAAAATTGTTTTTTTTTTGCAATAACAAATAACATCTAATTTAATTATAAAACTAACTCAAAAAATCGTATGAAGTTATAACGTTTTATTGAAACCGAAATGTTTTATTTTTTACAATAACAAATAACATTAATTTAATGATGAACTTATTGAAGCGTATGGCGCTACCTCTTTTTTAATTTTTTTATCTTTTTTATGGCGCTCTAAAATTGAATGAGTGTTTTTTTTAGAAAAATAAACACAGTCACAACAAATATTTAAAAAAAACTCCTTACAATTCTCATCAAATTTACAATTCTCACCAAACTTATTGCTGAAAACCATTCCTATTTCTGAGTGATGCGGCAAGCAGTTTGGGAAAATTCCGCTCGAATTTATTGATGTTTTCAAAATTATGTACGAATTTATGGCGCTCTAAAATTTTATTCGTGCTTTTTTTAAAGAAAAAAAGCATTACTAAAACTGCATGGCTATTTGTCTTAAGACTAACGATGCACTCCTAAAAATAGACACGGGCGCAATATAATATTTGTGTCAAAAATTTCCAGTTCCGATTCTCGCCAGAGTTATTAATTGTTGAAAGCCGTTCCTATTTTTTAGTGCAATTGCAGAAATTAAGCAAAAAGAAACCCTCAAACTTTGTTTAATTGTTGAAAGCCGTTCCTATTTTTTAGTGCAATTGCAGAAATTAAGCAAAAAAAACAAACTCTGAATATTTCTTTAATTGTTGAAAGCCGTCCCCATTTTTGAGCGTAATTGCAGAAACTAAGCAAAATCAAAATCTGAAACTTTCTTTAATTATTGAAAGCCGTTCCTAGTTTTGAGTGACATTGCAGAAATTAAGCAAAACCAAACCCTGAAACTGTCTTTAATTGTTGAAAGTCGTTCCTATTTTTGAGTGAAATTGCAAAAATTAAGCAAAAACAAACCCCAAAACCGTCTTTAATTGTTGAAAGTCGTTCCTATTTTTAAGCGAAATTGCAGAAATTAAGCAAAAAAACAAACTCTGAAACTATCATTAATTGTTGAAGCCGTCCCTATTTTTGAGTGATCCCTCAAGCGGTTTGAGTAATCCCCTGTTTTGAGTGGCCCCCGGATCGGGGTGCGTATTTTTAGTAGCCCGTAAAACTCGGATTAAAGAGGGAAATATGGCTTCCTGCAGTAATTTAAAACCGAGTTTATGATACACAGCCAGCGGGGTTGGGCACACCTCTAAGGTTAATTAGTACAACCATAAAAATATCCATTAATAAAACTTTATGGGTTTCCGACCGGGAGCTGTGCAGGAGTAAAAATAACAGCCAACGGGAAGAAATCACACACCATCAACACACTTGAGATTGAAAGTGCAAGTATTTGGTGATGATTTACGGTAGGACTTGAAATTTGAGAATATAGTTATTTATGATATAAGTTCGTAAAGCACTACTTTACGAAAATGTATTATGCAAAGTTTCATACAAATATCATACAAAGCTAGTATGAATAGCAGCTAAAATTTAATGCAAGATACTATTTGTTTTTATTGGTGGGTTAATGAATTTTATGTAAAACTTATTTTACGCAAAGTTGACGTTTTTACGCACAGGTAATTTTTTTACGCAACTGTGTTAAAAAGTATCCCTTTACGCACTGCGTACTGTAACTAAAAACTTAGTTTACGCACTGTGAATAATGAGTAACAACTTTGTTTACGCACTGTCCTAGTAAATAGCTATTTGAGCAATAAGAGCGAAAGTGAAGTAAAATTTACTTGATTCAACTATTGAACTTAAAACTTTTAATTCATTCAAAATCAAAATCATACAACATCGATTTGATAGAATATCTTAAACTTCGTGGACACCAACTTTCCCACTGCTTCTAGGCCCTAGAAGCAGTGGGAAAGCCCTAGAAGCCCTAGCCCTAGAATCTAGGGCTTCATTTGGAAACCCTTCTGGTACAAAAACACTGCAATTGGCGTTTTAAAATTTTGATTTGACAATAAATGTCAGTTTGATTTTTCACCGACTTGATATTATAAAAATGAAATGTGTAACTTTTAAACGTATATCGACAAAATTGAATAAAATATTACATAAAACTAGTGGATGTTTCTCACGAGAATAAAATTTGACCGACTCACTCGTGGGTCAGCTATTTTTTGAGTCATATGACAAGTAAAAAAAAGCATTTATATCGACTTAACTCACTTGTTATATAAATAACTATTAAACTCACTCGTGGGTCAGCTATTATTTGTGTCATAGGACAAGTAAAACAAAGCATTGAAATATTATACACATATTTTATTATAGATTATAAAACATAGAAAGCATGGCAGAGTTTCTAATTCACTTTAATAATAATTAATTAATTTATTCAGTTAACAGTTATTTTTTTGTAAAGTGCTTATTATTTCTTTTAAAAAGTAAAGTTATTAATAGCAATTTTTATTGGGAAATCTTAAGATTAATTGAAAAATCTCCAGAAATTTGATCATTATTGCGAAATACATACACATATACATACATTTATATATTTATCTCAAATATAATTGAGAAAATAGATAAATGATTGAAAAATCTCTCGAATATCGACATAACATATTTAGAAATGTCTTGATATTTTTTAAATTATCGACAAATTTGGAGAATGAAAATGTATGGGTAAGAATCATGTCGGTCAATTTTAATTTTTGATCTCGAAATTATCTCTCAAAATTTTAAGAATTATTGAGATATCTATACAAATCTCTAAATGTATCAGGAAATCTTTGGTGTTATTAAAAAATCTCTGGAATTATTGATGTTTATTAGGACATCTGCGGAAATTTCGAAAATTATTGAGAAATCATCTCAAATATAATTGAGAAATCAGAGAAAGGATTGAAAAATCTCTCGAAATTCGACATTACATATTTAGAAATGTTTTGATATTTTTTTAAATTATCAAAAATTTTGGAAAATGAAAAAATATGAGTAATAATCATGTCGATCATGTTTGATTTTTAAGATGGCGAAATTATCTCTCAAAATCTTAAGAATTATAGAGATATCTGTACAAATCTCGAAATGTATTAGGAAATCTTGGGTGTTATTAAAAAATCTCTAGAATTATTGATATTTATTGGGACATGTGTGGATATCTCGAAAATTATTGAGAAATCTTTAGAGTTATTGAAAATACCAATTTGCCATTCTGAATCTCGAAATTATCTCCAGAAATCATGATTATTATTGGGAAATCTGTAGAAATCTCCAAAGATATTGAGAAGTGGAAATTATAGGAAAAACCCTCGGAATCTTGCTAAAATTTGAAAATGTTTAAATATTTTAAGAATAATCGAAAAAGTTGTAGATGAAAAAAAAATCCAATAATCGCACTGTGGTATAGTCACTGTTATTTTTTTGTAGAAATGCTTATTATTTCCTTTAAAAAGTGAAGTTTTTAATAGTAATTTTTTATTGGATTTATTGAAAAATCTCCAGAAATTTGATCAATATTGCGAAATTTGCAGAGATCTCAAATATAATTGAGAAATTAGAGAAACGATTGAAACATCTCTCGAAATTCGAAATAATATATTTATAAATGTCTTGATATTTTTTTTAATTATCGACAAATTTAGAGAATGAAAAAATATTAGTAATAATCATGTCGATCAATTTTTATTTCGATGATCTCGAAATTATCTCTCAAAATCTTAAGAAGTATTGAGACATTTGTACAAATCTCGAAATTTATTAGAAAATCTTGGATGTCATTAAAAAACTCTGAAAATATTGATATGTATCTGAGAAACTCTCGAAAATTATTGAGAAATCATCTCAAATATAATTGAGAAATCAGAGAAATTATTGAAATATCTCTCGAAATTCGACATAACATATTTAGAAATGTTTTGATGTGAGTTTAAATTATCGGCAAATTTTGAGAATGAAAAAATATGAGTACTAATCACGTCAATATTTTTTTATTTTTATGATCTCGAAATTATCTCTCAAAATCTTAAGAATTATTGAGATATCTCTACAAATCATGAAAATTATTAGGAAACCTTAGGTGTTATTAAAAAATCTCTGGAATTATTGATATTTATTAAGATATCTGTGGAAATCTCGAAATTATTGGGAAATCTTTAGAGTTATTGAAAATATAAATTTGCATTTCTGTATCTCGAAATTATCTCCAGAAATCATGATAATTATTGGGAAATCTGAAGAAATCTCCAAAAATATTGCAAAATCGTGGAAATTATAGAGAAATCTCTCGGAATCTTGCCAAAATTTAAAAATGTTTAGATATTTTAAGAATCATCGAACAAAATCTTGTACAAAAAACTGTACAAGTCATACAATTACAATACTTTCTTCTGTATATTCGGTATATTCTTTATTCTGTATAAATCTGTATAAATCTTGAAAATTATTAACAATTATTATTATTATTGAAAAATCTATAGAAATTTTAACAATTATTGAGAAATCTGTAGAAATCTCGAACATTGAAAAATCATGAAAATGACTGAGAAATTTCTTGAAATCTTGATGTTCCATGTTACATTTATTATTTATATGACTACATATTGTATTCATATTCACATCTATGAATCTTATCTATTTTCTGAAAGTTTTCAATTTTTATCAAAGGAGGACATTTAAATTTTATTAAAAAAAATTCAGAAAACACGTCGCATACTTTAATAACATCTTGAAAACTTGAGAATTATTGGAAAATCTATAGAAATTTCGATAATTACTGAAAAATTTGTAGAAATCTCGAACATTGAAAAATCTTGAAAATTATTGAGAAATTTCTAGCTATCTTAGTAATGAAAAATATTGACTTATAATTAAATATGAATTTAATGGAATAATAATTTAATGGAAAATAATGGAAATTATTGGAAAATCTCTTGATACTACTTAGAAATGAGTAAGTACATATTTTAAGAATCATCGACATTTTTGGAGAATGAAAAGTGTATGTAACTTTTGTAGTGTTCTTAATTTGCTCATATTTTATTTTTTTCAAAAATGCTTATACTTTCCTTTAAAAAGTGGAGACATTCTCAATAATTATTATTGATTTCTTGGTTTAATCGTGTCTTTCTTGGTTTAATCGTGTCAACCAATTTGCATTTTCGAGTTAATTGATCTCAAAATTATTGAAAAATCTCTTGAAATCACGATAACAAATGAGAAATCTACAGAAATCAATAAGAATTATTGATAATGTCTCCACTTTTTAAAGGAAAGGCTAAGTATTTTCGAAAAAAAAAATAATATATGCGAATTAAGAGCACTACAAAAGTTAGCCGTAAAAAATATCATCAATAATTGTTAAAATGTCAAAAAGGTATTTTTCTAATATATAAAAAAATTAAAATATAGTTTGCAAACATTTAATTTTTTCTAAGTGATCTACAATTCGATAATTCAATGTTACATTTTTCTGTTAAACAAAATAGTTATAATTTTTGCAATTTCGGCAATTTTAAAGTTTTTTTTAAATATTTTGCAACAATTGTCAAATGTCTGAAAATTATCAGTGATTTTGCTAAAATGTCGTAGATTTTAAATGTTCCAAAAATTCCTGACGACTGCTACTAATTTTAATACAATATTTTGAAATGGTGACTTCTAATAATTTTAAGGTAACAATTTCAAGACATTGTTTTAAAATTCCAATCCAAGGTACAAAAATGTTTTAAAATCCGCAGCTTAAATATCTGTAAATTGGCAGAAATAATTGTTAAAATGTCGAAAATTACCAGTAATTATTTTCAGAAGAGAGACTTTTCAAGATCTAGTAAATAGAATAAAAATATATTTTAATATGAAAACTGTATTTACTATTTGTGTCTTTTGCATTGTTATTTTTGTTGTGTTATTGTGTTGTTTGTTGTCATGTATATAATTACATTTTGTATATTATGCAGCTTTTTGTTCTAATACATATAATAGCTATTCGCACCTTTATCAGTAGGTGGAAATACCCGTCACTATTGATAAGGTTTGTGTTGCTGTTAATTGTTGCAACAATTACGTTGCTTCTTCGGTGTTTGTCCATAGTCCATCGGTGGAGTATTCACGATGAAATTTAGCATCATCTCGCATTTGGTGTCGAGTGGCGGAAGTCTAAAATAGCTAGCACGCGCTAGGGCTATTCTCAGTTTCCAGGCTACATACAACACCACTAGAAATAGAAATAACTGCGAACTTGAAACCGTCCAAACAAATTCTTCCTCATTGGAACGGCGCTTTATCATCGCTGGGAATTACGGTGCTCTCAAAAAGGACGAAAACACAATAAATAAAAGGATAGTTTTTAGTGCGACGTAAGAAGATATTTGCGCGCATTTATACTGCGAATTTGTCGTGTTTATTAGGTGCAGCGATATAATGGTCCAAACGAACGTACAAAGTGTGCATAAATCTCTGTTATTGTGAAATGGATTCAGCATATTTGCGCCGACTCTTATGTTTGTGTATAAAATTGTTCTAGAACCATCACCACATCGTTTGACAAACAGAACTTGCAAGTCTTGTTTTCAAAATCGGTGATTTGAAGATGTGCGACTTAAATTGTTCAATTTCAGATTGAATCCGAGAGACTTTTTAGAAGATTATGGACTATCAATTGGTGTAAAAAAAAAACAAGAGATTGGGACTGTACTAGTGACTGTATTTAATTTGTTGAATTTTGAAAAATAAACAAAATTCATTACAAATTAAATTAAATTTTTTTTTTATTTTATTGTTTTTTTTCTATAAACCATAGGTTTTGAAATATTTGCAAAAAGCGAAATATCTCTGATTTCTCTTGAAAATTTATAAGAATGAAAAGGTTGATCTCTGCACAAGCAGAGAGACACCACTTCAAAAACAACTTTTTTTCTGAATATCATCATTGAAAATCAAAAAGTCCTACGATAATTGATAACAAAAATTGGCACAATTTCGCAAAGTAGGTTGTGATTTTTTGTATGAGTATGAATATTGTTAAAAACATTTGAAAAAAAACAAAAAAAAAAAACAAGAGTGCCACAAAGCACTACTTTACGAAAATATAACGTGGAAAGTTTTTTCTAGGACCGCTATTATGAAAAACAGCTAAAATTTTATGCAAAATATTTTTTTTTAGAATTGGTGAGTGAATTAATTGTGTGTAAAATTTATTATACACACAGTTAATGTAATTACACACAGGTGATTTTTTTACACACTTGTGCTAAAAGGTATCACTCTATGCACTGTGGACAGTGCGTAACAACTTAGTTTACACACTCTCGTAGAAAAAATCATTTTTTTCTATATACCCAAATCTACACTTGATTGCTATAGTAAGGACATGAAAAATATTGTTGCTTCATGCTATATTTATTATTTATATGACTACATATTGCAATCATATTCACATCTATGAATCCTGGAGTACAACTTTTTGTGTTTTTTTTTACACACCTTGTATTGAAGTGCCTGCATCAGTTAGATCTAAAGGATCGTCCTCGGAAAAGTAATTTTCAGTTTTAATCTGTATATTTGTATAATTTAAATGTTTTTTTTTGTTTTTCTCCATAAACCATACTTTTTGAAATATTTGCAAAAAGCGAAATATCGCTGATTTCTCTTGAATGCTTATAAGAATGAAAAAGTTGATCTTTGCACAAGCAAAAAGACACCTCTTCAAAAACTACTTTTTTTCTGAATATCATCATTGAAAATCGAAAAGTGCTGCGATAAATTGAAAAAAAAAATAGTTATTTATGGCCTAAGTTCGCAAAGTAGGTAGTGATATTTTATATGGGCGTGAATTTTGTTAAAAGTGACTTGAATTTCACTGTATGAAAGTGACTGTATTTAATTTGTTGAATTTTGAAAAAGAAACTAAATTTATTACAAATTAAATTTAAAAATTCAGGAGTACAACTTTTTGTATTTGTTTTTGTTTTCTTCCATAAACGAAACTTTTTGAAATACTTGCAAAAATCGAAATATCACTGATTTCTCTTGAATGCTTATAAGAATGAAAAAGTTGATCTCTGCATAAGCAGAGAGACACCACTTCAAAAACAACTTGTTTTTCTGAATATCATCTTTGAAAATCAAAAAGTCCTGCGACAAATTGAAAAAGTAGTTATTTATGGCACAAGTTAGCAAAGTACGTAGTGATTTTTTGTATGGGCGTGAATTTTGTTAAAAGTGACTGTATTTAATTTGTTGAAGTTTAAAAAATAAACAAAATTTATTGCAAATTAAATTTAAAAATCCAGGAGTACGAGTTTTTGTGTTTTTTTTGTTTTTTGTTTTTCTCCATAAACCATACTTTTTGAAAAATTTGCAAAAAGCGAAATATTAATGATTTCTCTTGAATGCTTATAAGAATGAAAAAGTTGATCTCTGCCCAAGCAGAGAGACACCACTTCAAAAACAACTTTTTTTCTGAATATCATTATTAAAAATCAAAAAGTCCTATGATAAATGAAGAAAAAAATTGGGACAAGTTCGCAAAGTAGGTAGTGATTTTTTATATGGGCGTGGATTTTGTTAAAAGTGACAGTATTTAATTAGTTGAATTTTAAAAAAATTAACAAAATTTATTAGAAATTAAATTTAATTATCCAGGAGTACACCTTTTTGTGTTTGTTTTTGTTTTCTTCCATAAACCAAACTTTTTGAAATACTTGCAAAAATCGAAATATCACTGATTTCTCTTGAATGCTTATAAGAATGAAAAAGTTGATCTCTGCACAAGCAGAGAGACACCACTTCAAAAACAACTTGTTTTTCTGAATATCATCTTTGAAAATCAAAAAGTACTGCTATAAATTGAAAAAAATAGTTATTTATGGCACAAGTTAGCAAAGTACGTAGTGATTTTTTGTATGGCCGTGAATTTTGTTAAAAGTGACTGTATTTAATTTGTTGAAGTTTAAAAAATAACAAAATTTATTACAAATTAAATTTAAAAATCCAGGAGTACAACTTTTTGTGTTTATTTTTGTTTCTTTCCATAAACCAAAGTTTTTGAAATATTTGCAAAAAGCGAAATATCACTGATTTCTCTTGAATGCTTAGCAGAATGAAAAAGTTGATCTCTGCAGAAGCAGAGAGACACCACTTCAAAAACAACTTTTTTTCTGAATATCATCATTGAAAATCAAAAAGTCCTACGATAATTGAAAAAAAAGTTTGGCACAAGTTCGCAAAGTAGGTAGCGATATTTTGTATCAGTATGAATTTTGTTAAAAACATTTGAAAAAAAACAAAAAAAAACAAGAGTACCGTAAAGTACAACTTTACGAAAATGTAATGTACAATGTTTTTTCTACCACAGCTATTATGGAAAACAGCTAAAATTTAATGCAAAATAATTTTTTTTATAATTGGTGAGTGAATGAATTGTGTGTAAAATTTATTTTACACATAGTTAATGTTTTTACACACGGTTGATTTTTTTACGCACTTGTGCTAAAAAGTATCACTTTACGCACTGTGGACAGTGCGTAAAAACTTAGTTTATACACTGTCAATTTTTTTTTTTTTTTCGATATATCCAGATCTAAACTTGATTGCTACAGTAAGGACATGTAAAATATTGATGCTCCATGCTATATTTATTAATTACATGACTACATATTGCTGCATTCATATTCACATCTATGAATCCTGGAATACAACTTTTTGTGTTTTTTTTTTACATACCTTTTATTGAATCGCCTGCATCAGTTAGATCTAAAGGATCGTCTTCGGAAAAGTAATTTTCAGTTTTAATATGTATATTTGTATGATTGAAATGTTTTTTTTTGTTTTTCTCCATAAACCATACTTTTTGAAATATTTGCAAAAAGCGAAATATTACTGATTTCTCTTGAATGCTATAAGAATGAAAAAGTTGATCTCTTCACAAGCAGAGAGACAACATTTCAAAAATAACTTTTTTTCTGAATATCATCATTGAAAATCAAAAAGTCATGCGATAAATTGAAAAAAAATGTTATTTATGGCACAAGTTCGCAATGTAGGTAGTGATTTTTTGTATGGGTGTGAATTTTGTTAATAACATTTGAAATAAAACAAAAAAACAAGAGTGCAATAAAGCACTACTTTACGAAAATGTAACGTACAAAGTTTTTTCTATGACAGCTATTATGAAAAACAGCTAAAATTTTATGCAATTTTTTTTTTATAATTGGTGAGTGGGTAAACATTATTTTATACATAGTTAATGTTTTTACACACAGGTAATTTTTTTACGCACTTGTGCTAAAAAGTATCACTTCACGCACTGTGGACAGTGCGTAAAAACTTAGTTTACACACTGTCGTAGAAAACAATCATTTTTTTCTATATACCCAGATCTACACTTGATTGCTATAGTAAGGACATGTAAAAAAGTATTATTGCTCCATGCTATATTTATTATTTATATTAATACATATTGCATTCATATTCACATCTATGAATCCTGGAGTACAACTTATTGTGTTTTCTTTTGTTTTTTGTTTTTCTCCATAAACCATACTTTTTGAAATATTTGCAAAAAGCCAAATATCACTGATTTCTCTTGAATGCTTATAAGTATGAAAAAGTTGATCTCTGCACAAGCAGAGAGACACCACTTCAAAAACAACTTTTTTCTGAATATCGTCATTGAAAATCAAAAAGTCTTGCGATAAATTGAAAAACATAGTTATTTATGGCATAAGTTCGCAAAGTAGATAGTGATTTTTTTATATGGGCGTGAATTTTGTTAAAAGTGACTGTATTTAATTTGTTGAAGCTTATAAAATAAACAAAACTTATTACAAATTAAATTTAAAAATCCAGGACTACAACTTTTTGTGTTTGTGTTTGTTTTCTTCCATAAACCAAAGTTATTGAAATACTTGCATAAAGCGAAATATCACTGATTTCCCTTAAATGCTTATAAGAATGAAAAAGTTGATCTCTGCAGAAGCAGAGAGACACCACTTTAAAAACAACATTTTTTCTGAATATCATTATTGAAAATCAAAAAGTCCTGCGATAAATTGAAAAAAGAAATTGGCACAAGTTTGCAAAGTAGGTAGTGATTTTTTGTATGGGTGTGAATTTTGTTAAAAACGTGTGAAATGAAACAAAAAACAAGAGTGCAATAAAGCACTACTTTACGAAAATGTAATGTAGAAAGTTTTTTCTTCGACAGTTATTATTAAAAACAGCTACAATTTTGCGATAATTTGTAAAAAATAGTTATTTATGGCACAAGTTTGCAAAGTAGGTAGGGATTTTTTTGAAAGAGCGTGAATTTTGTTAAAAAAATTTGAAATAAAACAAACAAAAACAAAAACAAAACACAAGAGTGCAAAAAGGACTACGTTGCGAAAATGTGTCGTAAAAAGTGTTTTTTCTACGACAGCTATTATGAAAAACAGCTAACATTTTCTGCAAAATACATTTATTTTTTAATTAGTGAGTGAATGAATTGTGTGTAAAATTTATTCTAGGCACAGTTTATGTTTTTACGCACATGTGCTTATAAGTATCACTTTACGCACTATGGACGACAGAGCGTAAACACTTAGTTTACACACTGCCGTAGAAAAAATCATATTTTTCTATATACCCAGATCTCCACTTGATTGCTATAGCAAAGACATATAAAATATTGTTGTTCCATGCTATATTTATTATTTATATGACTACATATTGTATTTATATTCACAACTATGAATCTTATTTATTTTCTGAGAGTTTTCAATATTTTATCAAATATACCTATTTTAAAGGAGTCATTTTTACAATTTTTAAATATTTTTTCCGAAAATTGGTCACGTACTTTAATAACATGCGAAAATATTAAAAAAATTACAGTGGGATAATTCTTTGAAAAAAGTTATTAAAACGTTGTGCAGAATCGCAAAGGTAAACAGTCGAAATCAAAACTTCGCGTACTTTAATAACATGTGAAAATATTAAAATATTAATGACAGTGGGATAATTCTTTCAAAAAAGTTATTAAAAAGTTGTGCAGAATCGCAAAGGTAAACAGTCGAAATCAAAACTTCGATGATATTGGGGAATGATTATTATTATTGATAATTTATTAAAACTCTTATGCTTTATCTGCTTATCTACTTATCTAACATCATCAATCAAGACAATTTCGATATCGTTGTGTAATTGGGGCAAATGTAATTAAAAACCATTTATCGCATCGATTAATCGTCCAGTTAATTTAAATACGCTGTTGATTTTTAAATCATTCACTGAAGCGATCTTTATCTATGTATATGCCATAACCCTATTATAAATGAGGCTATTTTTACTTTCACGCTATACTTGAATAGGGTCGTAATCTTTGTGAGTTTTACAAGTTTTAATCTGTAATTTGATCAATGGTAATACAAATCTCAAAAATACCTTTGGGTATAAATTTATAAATGTAGTCGTTCATAAAAATATTAGCAAATGCGGAAATAAATTAAAAAAAAAAAATTGGCATGTGTATTTATAAAAAAAGTTACAATTAACAAAAAACAAAAATAGGCATGTATTTGTTTTGATTTAAATACGTTACAAATAAACAAAAGTTGGCATGTGTTTTATAGTTTTACTTAAAAATTTAATAACAGCCTATATAGCCTATAGCTGTCCTAGAAAAAACTTTGTATGATGCAAGTTCGTAAAGTAATGCTTTACGAACTTGTATCATAAATAACTATGTTTTATAGAATTACTGAAATACATAAATTAGACAACACTAACATAATTTTTTTAAACGAATAGTCTGAACGACATGAAAAATTTTGCCACTTATAAAGAAAAATTGCGATGCCCAAGTTGTCCAAGGGTAACAATTATTAAATGATTAATTGCCCAGCCTCGTTCAAATGTTACAGTTAAAAATATTTTCGTATAGCATTCAAAGTCTCATGTGTGGCAATGCAATTTAAGAGGCATCTACGTTATTCAATCTAAAATTAATTCTCAAAACTGCGGATTAAGTCGAAAATACTCATTTTGAGGACGCCAGACGCTCGCGTAATAAACAGCTTCCTACATTCGTCTACGACTCTAGGAAATTGCAAAGGTCGATCGTGCGAAAAAAACTAGTGGAGGTCTCATAATTGCATTATAGAGCTATAATTATGTTGTATACTGTTATGTCTTCATAGTTTATAGGGTGTCCCGAAAAATTAGGGGGTCGAAATCAATAATATGTAAAAAAAGTACATTTTTGTTCATTTTTCTCATATTAGTCAATCAACTGATTTCAGATTCACACAACATGTATAACTTAATGTGTCTTTTAACATCTTATACTCAGAATAAGAGAGATTGAAAAATTAGGGGGACGAAATTTATTTACATCTAATAAAATTGTAAATAAAGAACACTTATGTAGATATTTCACTTATTACTTGTGCAAAAAATCTCAGAATCACACAGCAAAGTGTAACTAAATGTGTCTTTTAATATCTTATCCTCAAAATAAGCGAGAGTGAAAAATTAGGGGGTCGAAATCAATAATATATTAAAAAAGTACATTTTTGTTCATTTTTCTCTTATTAGTCAATCAACTGATTTCAGAATCACACAACATGTATAACTGAATGTGTCTTTTAACATCTTATACTCAGAATAAGCAAGATTGAAAGATTAGGGGGTCGAAATTTTATAACCTTTAATAAAATTGTAAATAAAGACCACTTATGAAGATATTTCACTTATTACATGTGCAAAAAATCTCAGAATCACACAGCAAGTGTAACTAAATGTGTCTTTTAATATCTTATCATCAAAATAAGCGAGAGTGAAAAATTAGGGGGTCGAAATCAATAATATGTTAGAAAAAGTACATTTTTGTTCATTTTTCTCATATTAGTCAATCAAGTGATTTCAGAATCACACAACATGTATAACTTAATGTGTCTTTTAACATCTTATACTCGGAATAAGCGAGATTGAAAGATTAGGAGGTCGAAATTTTATAACCTTTAATAAAATTGTAAACAAAGAACACTTATGTAGATATTTCACTTATTACTTGTGCAAAAAATCTCAGAATCACACAGCAAGTGTAACTAAATGTGTCTTTTAATATCTTATCCTCAAAATAAGCGAGAGTGAAAAATTATGGGGTCGAAATTAATAATATGTTAAAAAAAGTACATTTTTGTTCATTTTTGTCTTATTAGTCAATCAACTGATTTCAGAATCACACAACATGTATAACTTAATGTGTCTTTTAACATCTTATACTCAGAATAAGCGAGATTGAAAAATTAGGGGGTCGAAATTTATTAACCTCTAATAAAATTGTAAATAAAGAACACTTATGTAGATATTTCACTTATTACTTGTGCAAAAAATCTCAGAATCACACAGCAAGTGTAACTAAATGTGTCTTTTAATATATTATCCTCAAAATAAGCGAGAGTGAAAAATTAGGGGGTCGAAATCAAAAATATGTTAAAAAAAGTACAGTTTTGTTCATTTTTCTCTTATTAGTCAATCAACTGATTTCAGAATCACACAACATGTATAACTTAATGTGTCTTTTAACATCTTATACTCAGAATAAGCGAGATTGAAAAATTAGGGGGTCGAAATTTTATAACCTTTAATAAAATTGTAAATAAAGAACACTTATGTAGATATTTCACTTATTACTTGTGCAAAAAATCTCAGAATCACACAGCAAAGTGTAACTAAATGTGTCTTTTAATATCTTATCCTCAAAATAAGCGAGAGTGAATAATTAGGGGGTAGAAATCAATAATATGTCAAAAAAAGTACATTTTTGTTCATTTTTCTCTTATTAGTAAATCAACTGATTTCAGAATCACACAACATGTATAACTTAATGTGTCTTTTAACATCTTATACTCAGAATAAGCGAGATTGAAAGATTAGGGGGTGGAAATTTTATAACCTTTAATAAAATTGTAAACAAAGAACAGTTATGTAGATATTCCACTTATTACTTGTGCAAAAAATCTCAGAATCACACAGCAAGTGTAACTAAATGTGTCTTTTATTATCTTATCCTCAAAATAAGCGAGAGTGAAAAATTAGGGGGTCGAAATCAATAATATGTAAAAAAAGTACAGTTTTGTTAATTTTTCTCTTATTAGTCAATCAACTGATTTCAGAATCACACAACATGTATAACTTAATGTGTCTTTTAACATCTTATACTCAGAATAAGCGAGATTGAAAGATTAGGGGGTCGACATTTTATAACCTTTAATAAAATTGTAAATAAAGAATACTTATGTAGATATTTCACTTATTACTTGTGCAAGAAATCTCAGAATCACACAGCAAGTGTAACTAAATGTGTCTTTTAATATCTTGTCCTCAAAATAAGCGAGAGTGGAAAATTAGGGGGTCGAAATCAATAATACGTTAAAAAAAGTACATTTTTGTTCATTTTTCTCTTATTAGTCAATCAACTGATTTCAGAATCACACAACATGTATGACTTAATGTGTCTTTTAACATCTTATACTCAGAATAAGCGAGATTGAAAGATTAGGGGGTCGAAATTTTACAACCTTTAATAAAATTGTAAATAAAGAACACTTATGTAGATATTTCACTTATTACTTGTGAAAAAAATCTCAGAATCACACAGCAAGTGTAACTAAATGTGTCTTTTAATATCTTATCCTCGAAATAAGCGAGAGTGAAAAATTAGGGAATCGAAATCATTAATATGTTCAAAAAAGTACATTTTTGTTCATTTTTCTCTTATGAGTCAATCAACTGATTTCAGGATCACACAGCATGTATAACGTAATGTGTCTTTTAACATCTTATACTCAGAATAAGCGAGATTGAAAGATTAGGGGGTCGAAATTTTATAACCTTTAATAAAATTGTAAATAAAGAACACTTATGTATATATTTCACTTATTACTTGTGCAAAAAATCTCAGAATCACACAGCAAGTGTAACTAAATGTGTCTTTTAATATCTTATCCTCAAAATAAGCGAGAGTGAAAAATTAGGGGGTCGATCAATAATATATTAAAAAAAAGTACATTTTTGTCCATTTTTCTCTTATTAGTCAGTCAACTGGTTTCAGAATCACACAACATGTATAACTTAATGTGTCTTTTAACATCTTATACTCAGAATAAGCGAGATTGAAAGATTAGGTGGTCGAAATTTTATAACCTTTAATAAAATTGTAAATAAAGAACACTTATGTAGATATTCCACTTATTACTCGTGCAAAAAAACTTAGAATCACAGAGCAAGTGTAACTAAATGTGTCTTTTAATATCTTATCCTCAAAATAAGCGAGAGTGAAAAATTAGGGGTTCGAAATTAATAATATGTAAAAAAGTACATTTTGGGTAATTTTTCTCTTATTAGTCAATCAACTGATTTCAGAATCACACAACATGTATAACTTAATGTGTCTTTTAATATCTTATCCTCAGAATAAGCGAGATTGAAAGATTAGGGGGTCGAAATTTTATAACCTTTAATAAAATTGTAAACAAAGAACACTTATGTAGATATTTTACTTATTACTTGTGCAAAAAATCTCAGAATCACACAGCAAGCGTAACTAAATGTGTCTTTTAATATCTTATCCTCAAAATAAGCGAAAGTGAAAAATTAGGGGGTCGAAATCAATAATGTGTTAAAAAGGTACATTTTTGTTCATTTTTCTCTTATTAGTCAATCAACTGATTTCAGAATCACACAACATGTATAACTTAATGTGTCTTTTAACATCTTATACTCAGAATAAGCGATAATGAAAGATTAGGGGTCAACATTTTATAATCTAGTAAGTAGGTAGTATCTTAATGGGCCTACAAAATTTTGTAGAGGTAGGTTTAGAATTCTGTCGTTACAGTGAAATAGAAGATTTTTACAAAAAGTCAACAACAGAAAAATTAGATTTTGGAAGTTATTTGTGAAGAATTGTTTATTAGAATTTGATTTCAATTTCCATAGGCACTGCATTCATAACAATTGATGTAATCAAAAGTTTTGATTTTGGGTTCAGTAATCATTGTTTTTTGTTTTTTTGGTCGTGGCGAGGACGCGACTTAAATATAATCGGAAAATTTAGAAAAGTGGGCTACAAAACCGACGCCAGGTTACACCAGGCCGTCGGCGTCTCCAGAAATAGCACGTGACTCATGTTACCAGGATACCCGACACCGCGGCTCCTGCACTTAGACGATGGCCGAGAGGATCCTGTAGGATCCTGAAGGATCCTGCAGGAGCGGTTGCGAACGCGGCGCGGTCAGCATTCCACTTTTCATCCAATTGCGAGCACTAATCGCAGAATTCTTCAGACGAATGGTTATTAATGGTTGTCCACGACAATGCCAGGCGTATAACACGCTCAGTGACCAAGCATTATTCTTTCCTGACAGCAGATAGACTGCCAGGACTACGATTACACGGATACGCATTAGTATCAGTCGATTTGAATAAATCAAGAGGACCTGTGGCCTTAAGACGTGATTCGTCGCATCTGTTAAAGGTAATTGGTTTGAAAATGTTAACCAGCTTCGTAGGTGCTCGGATGAAATGCAGAACAGGCATAATCATGGCAGAGAGAAATTAGGAAGTCCACTGGAACATCATGAAATAGTGAATTATTATTAAGATAGAAGTCATTAAAAGTCAGTAAAAGTTTTTCGTTTCTAGCTCGAGAAATTTTGGAATTAACTTTCAGATCGATTCTATAAGATTTCTAGTTATTTTGACTTTGTGGTTGCTTCGAGGATGCAGGAACTTTTGGAACACTTTTGAATGTTCCATTTACAATATTTACGATATCCAAATTTTTCAGTTCTAGCTCGAGAAATTATGGAATTAACTTTCATATCGACACTCTTTTTTGGCACTGACACATTTACTTCAAGAAAAAAATGTTTATACATTACCATTCTATCCATCAATTGTTTTGATCTCACGAAAAGAAGCATCAAATAATTGGAGATAAAAACATTCAAATCTTGAAAAACAGTACCTATGTTTTTATTCCAACTTAATTTTTACAAAGCACGTTTACTGGCGATGCAATTGAACAATAAGCAATGTATGAATATAAGTTTTCTGTTGTTTCGAATTTGGTTCACATGAAAACATGTTTCATGGATACATTTCGCGAACCCTGGTTTTCACTAAAATTTCCAACTTTTTGATTTCTAGCTCGAGAAATTTAGGAATCAACTTTAAAATTGGCATTTATTACATTGACACTTTTGATTGTAAACGTTCCAAATTAATTACAAATGCAGGAAAACATCGAATGGCATTCAGAGGTCGTTTTAATCATTTCCAACACAATCGAATAACAGTGATTGATAACTAATATAAATAACTTTGCATTTAATTGAACTTTAAAATTGACTCTGTTTATACTGCCACGTTTGGCTGTAAACCTTCCAAATTATTTTAATGAATGAAACTAAAATATTTAAATTAATTAGTTATGAGTCATAAGTTGTGATCAATGAAACTATCAAAAATAATAATACGTTTGTATAAAAAACTATCAATTCCATTCTTATTCTATGATTTCTAGATTGTATAAGATTTCTATTTATTTTGACTTTGTGTAGCTTGGAGGATCTAGGTACTTTTGGAAAACATTTTGAGTGTTCCATTTACAATATTTACGATATACAAATTTTTCAGTTCTAGCTCGAGAAATTTTGGAATTAACTTTCAAATCGGCACTCTTTTTGATACTGACACATTTAACTCAAGAAACAAATGTTTATACCTTTCCATTCTGTCCATCAATTGTTTTGATATCACGAAAATAAGCATCAAATAATTGGAGATAAATAAATTCATATCTTGAGAAACAGTAACTATGTTTTTATTCCAACTTAATTTTCACAAAGCACGTTTACTGGCAATGCAATTGAACAATAAGGAATGTATGAATATAAAGTTTTCTGTTATTTTAAATTAGGTTCAAACGAAAACATGTTTCATGGATACATTTCACAAACCCTGGTTTTCACTAAAATTTCCAAATTTTTGATTTCTAGCTCGAAATTTAGGAATCAACTTTAAAATTGGCAGTTATTACATTGCCACTTTTGATTGTAAACGTTCAAATTAATTACAAATGCAGGAAAACATCGAATGGTTTTCAGAGGTCATTTTAATCGATTAAAACAAAATCGAATACCAGTGATTGATAACCAATATAAATAACTTTGTATTTAATTGAACTTTAAAATTGACTCTTTTTATACTGCCACGTTTGGCTGTAAACCCTCCTAATTATTTAAATGAATGAAACTAAATTATTTAAATTATTTAGTGATGAGTCATAAGTTATGATCAATGAAACTATCAAAAATAATAATGCATTTGTATAAAAAACTATCAATTCCATTCTTATTCTATGATTTCTAGATTGTATAAGATTTCTATTTATTTTGACTTTGTGTAGCTTGGAGGATCTAGGTACTTTTGGAAAACATTTTGAGTGTTCCATTTACAATATTTACGATATACAAATTTTTCAGTTCTAGCTCGAGAAATTTTGGAATTAACTTTCAAATCGACACTCTTTTTGATACTGACACATTTAATTCAAGAAACAAATGTTTATACCTTTCCATTCTATCCATCATTTGTTTTGATCTCACGAAAATAAGCATTAAAAATTGGAGATAAATAAATTCAAATCTTGAGAAATAGCAACTATGTTCTTATTCCAACTTAATTTTCACAAAGCACGTTTACAGGCAATGCAATTTAACAATAAGGAATGTACGAATATAAAGTTATCTGTTATTCCGAATTTGGTTCACACGAAAACATGTTTCATGGATACATTTCACGAACCCTGGTTTTCATAAAAAAATCCAAATTTTTGATTTCTAACTCGAGAAATTTAGGAATCAACTTTAAAATTGGCATTTATTACATTGACACTTTTGATTGTAAACGTTCCAAATTAATTACAAATGCAGGAAAACATCGAATGGCATTCAGAGGTCATTTTAATCGATTCAAACAAAATCGAATAACAGTGATTGATAACCAATATAAATAACTTTGCATTTAATTGAACTTTAAAATTGACTCTTTTTATACTGCCACGTTTGGCTGAAAACCTTCCAAATTATTTTAATGAATGAAACTAAAATATTTAAATTAATTAGTTATGAGACATAAGTTGTGATCAATGAAACTATCAAAAATAATAATACGTTTGTATAAAAAACTATCAATTCTATTCTTATTCTATGATTTATAGATTCTATAAGATTTCTATTTATTTTGACTTTGTGGTTGCTTCGAGGATGTAGGAACTTTTGGAACACATTTTGAATGTTGTATGTACAATATTTACGATATCCAAATTTTTCATTTCTAGCTCGAGAAATTTTGGATTTAACTTTCAAATCGGCACTCTTTTTGATACTGACACATTTAACTCAAGAAACAAATGTTTATACCTTTCCATTCTATCCATCATTTGTTTTGATCTCACGAAAATAAGCATTAAAAATTGGAGATAAATAAATTCAAATCTTGAGAAACAGTAACTATGTTTTTATTCCAACTTAATTTTCACAAAGCACGTTTACTGGCAATGCAATTTAACAATAAGGAATGTACGAATATAAAGTTATTCCGAATTTGGTTCACACGAAAACATGTTTCATGGATACATTTCACGAACCCTGGTTTTCATAAAAAAATCCAAATTTTTGATTTCTAACTCGAGAAATTTAGGAATCAACTTTAAAATTGGCAGTTATTACATTGACACTTTTGATTGTAAACGTTCCAAATTAATTACAAATGCAGGAAAACATCGAATGGCATTCAGAGGTCATTTTAATCGATTCCAACAAAATCGAATAACAGTGATTGATAACTAATATAAATAACTTTGCATTTAATTGAACTTTAAAATTGACTCTGTTTATACTGGCACGTTTGGCTGTAAACCTTCCAAATTATTTTAATGAATGAAACTAAAATATTTAAATTAATTAGTTATGAGTCATAAGTTGTGATCAATGAAACTATCAAAAATAATAATACGTTTGTATAAAAAACTATCAATTCCATTCTTATTCTATGATTTCTAGATTGTATAAGATTTCTATTTATTTTGACTTTGTGTAGCTTAGAGGATGTAGGAACTTTTGGAACACATTTTGAGTGTTCCATTTACAATATTTACGATATCCAAATTTTTCAGTTCTAGCTCGAGAAATTATGGAATTAACTTTCATATCGACACTCTTTTTTGGCACTGACACATTTACTTCAAGAAAAAAATGTTTATACATTACCATTCTATCCATCAATTGTTTTGATCTCACGAAAAGAAGCATCAAATAATTGGAGATAAAAACATTCAAATCTTGAAAAACAGTACCTATGTTTTTATTCCAACTTAATTTTTACAAAGCACGTTTACTGGCGATGCAATTGAACAATAAGCAATGTATGAATATAAATTTTCTGTTGTTTCGAATTTGGTTCACATGAAAACATGTTTCATGGATACATTTCACGAACCCTGGTTTTCATAAAAAAATCCAAATTTTTGATTTCTAACTCGAGAAATTTAGGAATCAACTTTAAAATTGGCATTTATTACATTGACACTTTTGATTGTAAACGGTGTAAATTAATTACAAATGCAGGAAAACATCGAATGGTATTCAGAGGTCATTTTAATCGATTCAAACAAAATCGAATAACAGTGATTGATAACCAATATAAATAACTTTGCATTTAATTGAACTTTAAAATTGACTCTGTTTATACTGCCACGTTTGGCTGAAAACCTTCCAAATTATTTTAATGAATGAAACTAAAATATTTAAATTAATTAGTTATGAGTCATAAGTTGTGATCAATGAAACTATCAAAAATAATAATACGTTTGTATAAAAAACTATCAATTCCATTCTTATTCTATGATTTCTAGATTGTATAAGATTTCTATTTATTTTGACTTTGTGTAGCTTGGAGGATGTAGGAAGTTTTGGAACACATTTTGAGTGTTCCATTTACAATATTTACGATATACAAATTTTTCAGTTCTAGCTCGAGAAATTTTGGAATTAACTTTCAAATCGACACTCTTTTTGACACTGACACATTTAATTCAAGAAACAAATGTTTATACCTTTCCATTCTATCCATCATTTGTTTTGATCTCACGAAAATAAGCATTAAAAATTGGAGATAAATAAATTCAAATCTTGAGAAATAGCAACTATGTTCTTATTCCAACTTAATTTTCACAAAGCACGTTTACAGGCAATGCAATTGAACAATAAGGAATGTATGAATATAAAGTTTTCTGTTATTTTAAATTAGGTTCAAACGAAAACATGTTTCATGGATACATTTCACAAAGCCTGGTTTTCACTAAAATTTCAAAATTTTTGATTTCTAGCTCGAAATTTAGGAATCAACTTTAAAATTGGCAGTTATTACATTGCCACTTTTGATTGTAAACGTTCAAATTAATTACAAATGCAGGAAAACATCGAATGGTTTTCAGAGGTCATTTTAATCGATTAAAATAAAATCAAATACCAGTGATTGATAACCAATATAAATAACTTTGTATTTAATTGAACTTTAAAATTGACTCTTTTTATACTGCCACGTTTGGCTGTAAACCCTCCAAATTATTTTAATGAATGAAACTAAAATATTTAAATTAATTAGTTATGAGTCATAAGTTATGATCAATGAAACTATCAGAAATAATAATGCATTTGTATAAAAAACTATCAATTCCATTCTTATTCTATGATTTTTAGATTGTATAAGATTTCTATTTATTTTGACTTTGTGTAGCTTGGAGGATGTAGGAACTTTTGGAACACATTTTGAGTGTACCATTTACAATATTTACGATATACAAATTTTTCAGTTCTAGCTCGAGAAATTTTGGAATTAACTTTCAAATCGACACTCTTTTTGGCACTGACACATTTAATTCAAGAAACAAATGTTTATACCTTTCCATTCTATCCATCATTTGTTTTGATCTCACGAAAATAAGCATTAAAAATTGGAGATAAATAAATTCAAATCTTGAGAAATAGCAACTATGTTCTTATTCCAACTTAATTTTCACAAAGCACGTTTACAGGCAATGCAATTGAACAATAAGGAATGTATGAATATAAAGTTTTCTGTTATTTTAAATTAGGTTCAAACGAAAACATGTTTCATGGATACATTTCACAAAGCCTGGTTTTCACTAAAATTTCCAAATTTTTGATTTCTAGCTCGAAATTTAGGAATCAACTTTAAAATTGGCAGTTATTACATTGACACTTTTGATTGTAAACGTTCCAAATTAATTACAAATGCAGGAAAACATCAAATGGTATTCAGAGGTCATTTTAATCGATTCAAACAAAATCGAATAACAGTGATTGATAACCAATATAAATAACTTTGCATTTAATTGAACTTTAAAATTGACTCTTTTTATACTGCCACGTTTGGCTGTAAACCCTCCTAATTATTTAAATGAATGAAACTAAATTATTTAAATTATTTAGTGATGAGTCATAAGTTATGATCAATGAAACTATCAAAAATAATAATACGTTTGTATAAAAATCTATCAGTTCTATTCTTATTCTATGATTTCTAGATTCAATAAGATTTCTATTTATTTTGACTCTGTGGTTGCTTCGAGGATGTAGGAACTTTTGGAACACATTTTGAATGTTGTATGTACAATATTTACGATATCCAATTTTTTCATTTCTAGCTCGAGATTTTTTGGAATTAACATAAGGATCGACACTCTTTTTGATACTGACACATTTAATTCACGAAACAAATGTTTATACCTTTCCATTCTATCCATCAATTGTTTTGATATCACGAAAATAAGCATCAAATAATTGGAGATAAAAACATTCAAATCTTGAGAAATAGTAACTATGTTTTTATTCCAACTTAATTTTCACAAAGCATGTTTACTGGCGATGCAATTGAACAATAAGGAATGTATGAATATAAAGTTTTCTGTTATTTCAAAATTGATTCACACGAAAACATGTTTCATGGATACATTTCACGAACTCTGGTTTTCATTAAAATTTCCAAATTTTTGATTTCTAGCTCGAGAAATTTAAGGATCAACTTAAAAATTGACACTTTGTGCACTGACATGTTTAACTGTAGATTTTCCAAATTAACTAGATATGCAGGAAAACATTGGATGGTTTTCAGATGTCATTTTAATCGATTCTAACAAAATCGAATAACAGTGATTGATATCTAATACAAATAACTTTGCATTTAAGTGAACTTTTAAACTTGCAGTTGCAAAAAAAACTGCAACCTGCTTTTCGTTAAGATTCTTCTGGACACAACTGAACTTACAGTCGGTGCCACACACTTTGGCAATCCCCAAATTTTTCGGCGGGAAAAACTTTAAAGGACCACAAACACTACAAAGTTCCCAACTAACTAGCAAAACCATCTTACTTGTCTTTGTGCTCTGCAGCCCTGTCCCTCTGCCTCCTGTTCTTGAACCAGTTGGAGACTTGGGTGGTGGTGAGGCCCGTCGCCTCGGCCAGCTCCCGCTTCTCCCTCGGGCTCGGGTAGGGGTTGTGCGAGTACCAGTCCCTCAGGACGCTGCGAGACTTCTCCTTGAAGCAGTAGCTGGTCTCCTCGCCGTCCCATATGGTCCTGGGCAGCGGGAATTTCCGTCGCACCCTGTATTTGCCGACGGCGCCCAGCGGCCTACCTGCAAGCGAAGAAGTTTTTCGAGTGTTGGGCAAAGAAGGCGGATGGTGTTTGAACTCGTAAAGCACCGTGGCGAGCGCAAACACCAAATCTAGAGGTGATTGCAGAGGTGCAAACAGAACAAGATGTCTCTCGCAAGGTGACGAACGTGACTTTAAAAGTGGGATGTATGTATTGGTTATACGGTGAGGCTCAAAACTGTGGAAGAAATTCCTTCAAATTGAAACAATTGCTTAAAAATGAAACATCCATGTACAGTCATGCTCAGATAAATCTAGTACAAGAAATTTGGTTACAATAGCAATTTTATATAGCAATGTCAAAATACTTGTACTAGATTTATGTGAGCATGACTGCATTTGTACATATTTTATAAAAATACTCAATTCTGCATCAAAATCCACTTCGAAATATCATTTCGCTGTTTGGCATTGATAGTGATTTACTAAGACACGTTTTTGTAATAACAATTGAAATTTTGGTAGAAATAAATGAAGCACAATTGTTACAAAAAATACACAATTCTGTATCAAATTCAATTTCACAATATAATTTCGCTATTTGGCTTTGATAGATACGATTGATTGATTGATTGATTGATAGTAAGAATTAAGATAAGTTTTTGTAATAACAATTGAAATTTTGGTAGAAATAATTCAAGGTTTGGCAGAAATGTTTACAAAAAATACACAATTCTGTACCAAAATCAATTTCGAAATATCATGTTGCTGTTTGGCATTGATAGTAATTATTAAGATAAGTTTTTGTAATAACAATTGAAATTTTTGTAGAAATAATTGAAGGTTTGGCAGAAATTGTTACAAAAAATACACAATTCTGTATCAAAATCAATTTCTAACTATCATTTCGCTGTTTGGCATTGATACATTTGATTGATTGATTGATAGTAATAATTAAGATAAGATTTTGTAATAACAATTGAAATTTTGGTAAAAATAATTGAAGGATTAGCAGAAATTTTTACAAAAAATAGACAATTCTGTATCAAAATCAAGATCGAAATATCATTTTGCTGTTTGGCATTGATAGATTTGATTGATTAATTGATCGTAATAATTAAGATAAGTTTTTGTAATAACAATTGAAATTTTGGTAGAAATAATTGAAGATTTGGCAGAAATTGTTACAAGAAATACACAATTCTGTATCAAAATCAATTTCTAACTATCATTTCGCTGTTTGGCATTGATACATTTGATTGATTGATTGATTGATAGTAATAATTAAGATAAGTTTTTGTACAACAATTGAAATTTTGGTAGAAATAATTGAAGGTATAGCAGAATTTTTTCAAAAAATACACAATTCTGTATCAAAATCAAGATCGAAATATCATTTTGCTGTTTGGCATTGATAGATTTGATTGATTAATTGATAGTAATAATTAAGATAAGTTTTTGTAATAACAATTGAAATTTTGGTAGAAATAATTGAAGGTTTGGCAGAAATTGCAGAAGTACACTATTCTGTATCAAAATCAATTTCTAACTATCATTTCGCTGTTTGGCATTAATAGATTTGATTGATTGATTGATTAATTGATAGTAATAATTAAGATAAGTTTTTGTAATAACAATTGAAATTTTGGTAGAAATAATTGAAGGTTTGGCAGAAACTGTTACAAAAAATACACAATTCTGCATCAAAATCAATTTAGAAATATCATTTCGCTATTTGGCATTGATAGTAGGTATTAAAGTAAGTTTTTGTAATAACAATTGAAATTTCGGTAGAAATAATTGAAGGTTTAGCAGAAATTGTTACAAGAAATACACTATTCTGTATCAAAATCAATTTCTAACTATCATTTCGCTGTTTGGCATTGATACATTTGATTGATTGATTGATTGATTGATTGATAGTAATAATTAAGATAAGTTTTTGTAATAACAATTGAAATTTTGGTAGAAATAATTGAAGGTTTGGCCGACATTTTTACAAAAAATACACCATTCTGTACCAAAATAAATTCGCTGTTTGGCATTGATAGTAATTATTAAGATAAGTTTTTGTAATAACAATTGAAATTTTGGTAGAAATAATTGAGGGTTTGGCAGAAATGATTACAAAAAATATACAATTCTGTATCAAAATCAATTTCTAACTATCATTTCGCTGTTTGGCATTGCTACATTTAATTGATTGATTGATTTATTGATTGATAGTAATATTTAAGATAAGTTTTTGTAATAACAATTGAAATTTTGGTAAAAATAATTGAAGGATTAGCAGAAATTTTTACAAAAAATAGACAATTCTGTATCAAAATCAAGATCGAAATATCATTTTGCTGTTTGGCATTGATAGATTTGATTGATTAATTGATAGTAATAATTAAGATAAGTTTTTGTAATAACACTTGAAATGTTGGTAGAAATAATTGAAAATTTGGCAGAAATTGTTACAAGAAATACACAATTCTGTATCAAAATCAATTTCTAGCTATCATTTCGCTGTTTGGCATTGATACATTTGATTGATTGATTGATTGATTCATTGATAGTAATAATTAAGATAAGTTTTTGTAATAACAATTGAAATTTTGGTAAAAATAATTGAAGGTTTGGCAGAAAGTGTTACAAGAAATACACAATTCTGAAGCAAAATCAATTTAGAAATATCATTTTGCTGTTTGGCATTGATAGTAATTATTAAGATAAGTTTTTGTAATAACAATTGAAATTTTTGTAGAAATAATTGAAGGTTTAGCAGAAATTGTTACAAGAAATACACTATTCTGTATCAAAATCAATTTCTAACTATCATTTCGCTGTTTGGCATTGATACATTTGATTGATTCATTCATAATAATAATTAAAATAAGTCTTTGTAATAACAATAGAAATTTTTGTAGAAATAATTGAAGGTTTAATATTAATATTTTTTTAATATAAAAAAAAATCAAATATTAAAAATAAATATTACTATTAAGTTTAATTGAAATTATGTAATTTTCGTTTTAACATGCAAAAATTTTGACGAAAATTGCAAAATTTGCATTGTAAATTACAAAATTTCAACGATTTTATAACAAAAAAAAGAAGTAAATTGAACTATAAGTTCATTATTATGATACATTAGTTAATATGTAATGCATATTTTAGTAAATTCACTATAATATGCAAAATATCACTGGCAATTCTAACATTCATATTATAAAATACAAAATCTCAGCAACAGTCATGAAAATTTTAATATAAACTGCCAAATTTTCATACTAAAATGAAAAATTTTGTTGGGAAATTTGTTAAAAATTGCAAACAATATGCAAATGAATTGCAAATGAATATTACAAAACTTGTATTATAAATTACATTTCGACAGCTTGGTCGAAAAATTATAGTAAATTGATACATTTCACTACAATATGCAAAATATCCTGGAAACTCTAACATTCTTACTATGAATTACAAAATAGCAGCAACAATCATGAAAATTTTATTGCCAACTGCCAAATGTTTATCACAAAATGAAGTGAAATATAGTGAAAATCGCAGAATTTTCTTTATAAATGCCATATTTCAACGAAAATCGAACACAATTATTATGTAATAAATATGTTTAATTGAAATTATGTAATTTTCTTGACTTGCAAAACTTTTTGTAAAACTTGAATTGAAATTATAAAATTCTAACGATTTTGTCAAAAAAAAAAGTAAATTGATACATTACTTCATTATTATGATACATTAGTTAATATGTAATGCATATTATAGTAAATTCACTGTAATATGCAAAATATCACTGGCAATTCTAACATTCATATTATGAAATAAAAAAATTCAGCAACAGTAATGAAAATTTTGTTGTAAACTGCCAAATTTTCATTATAAAATGAAAAATTTTGTTGGGAAATTTGTTAAAAATTGCAAAAAATATGCAAATGAATTGCATATGATTATTGCAAAACTTGTATTATAAATTACATTTCGACAGCTTTGTCGAAAAAATATAGTTAATTGATACATTTCACTACAATATGCAAAATATCCTAGAAACTTTAACATTCTTATTATTAATAACAATATATCAGCAACAATCATGAACATTTTATTGCCAACTGTCAAATGTTTATTATAAAATGAAGTGAAATATAGTGAAAATCACAGAATTTTCTTTATAAATGCAATATTTGAACGAAAATCGAACACAATTATTATGTAATAAATATGTTTCATTGAAATTATGTAATTTTCTTGACTTGCAAAACTTTTTGCAAAACTTGCATTGAAATTATAACATTTCAACGATTTTGTCAAAAAAAATTATAGTAAATTGATACATTAGATCATTATTATGATACATTAGTTAATATGTAATGCATATTATAGTAAATTCACTGTAATATGCAAAATATCACTGGCAATTCTAACATTCATATTATGAAATAAAAAAATTCAGCAACAGTAATGAAAATGTTGTTGTACACTGCCAAATTTTCATTATAAAATGACAAATTTTGTTGGAAAATTTGTTGAAAATTGCAAAAAATATGCAAATGAGTTGCAAATAAATATTGCAAAACTTGTATTATAAATTACATTTCGACAGCTTTGTCGAAAAATTATAGTTAATTTATACATTTCACTACAATATGCAAAATATCCTGGAAACTCTAACATTCTCATTATTAATAACAAAATATCAGCAACAATAATGAAAATTTTATTGCCAACTGCCAAATGTTTATGATAATAATAATAATAATTCATAATAATTCATTTTATTCATGCTCCAGATTACAAACAAGAAGCCTTGCACAAGTCAGTTAATAAAATGAAGTAAAATATAGTGAAAATACAGAATTTTCATTATAAATGCAATATTTCAACGAAAATATAATACAATTATTATGTAATAAATACTTAACTTGCAAAACTTTTTGCAAAAGTTGCATTGAAATTACAAAATTTTAACGATTTTGTAAAAAAAATTATAGTAAATAGATAAATTAGTTCATTATTATGATACATTAGTTAATATGTAATTCATATTTTAGTAAATTCACTATAATATATAATATATGCAAAATATCACTGGCAATTTTAACATTCATATTATAAAATACATCTCAGCAACAGTCATGAAAAGTTTATTGTAAGCTGCCAAATTTTCATTATTAAATGACAAATTTTGTCGGAAAATTGGTTGAAAATTGCAAAAAATATGTAAATGAATATTGCAAAACTTGTATTATAAATTACATTTCGACAGATTGGCCGAAAAAATATAGTTATTTATTTATTTATTTAATTTAATGACTAGATAATTGATACATTTCACTACAATATGCAAAATATCCTGGAAACTCTAACATTCTTATTATAAAATACAAAATCTCAGCAACAGTCATGAAAATTTTATTGTAAACTGCCAAATTTCTATTAAAAAATGAAAAATTTTGTTGGGAAATTTGTTAAAAATTGCAAAAAAACTGAAAATGAATTGCAACTGAATATTGCAAAACTTGTATTATAAATTACATTTCGATAGCTTTGTAGAAAAATTATAGTAAATTGATACATTTCACTCAATATGCAAAATATCCTGGCAACTCTAACATTCGTAGTATAAATTACAAAATATCAGCAAAAGTCATAAAAATTTTGTTGCAAACTGCCAAATTTTTATTGTAAAATGAAAAATGTTGTTTGGAAATTTGTTAAAAATTGCAAAAAATATGCAAATGAATTGCAAATGAATATTGCAAAACTTGTATTATAAATTACATTTCGACAGCTTTGTCGAAAAATTATAGTTAATTGATACATTTCACTACAACATGCAAAATATCCTGAAAACTTTATTATTATAAATTACAAAATATCAGCAACAATCATGAACATTTTACTGCCAACTGCCAAATGTTTATTATAAAATGCAGTGAAATATAGTGAAAATCACAGAATTTTCTTTATAAATGCAATATTTCAACGAAAATCGAACACAATTATTATGTAATAAATACGTTTAATTGAAATTATGTAATTTTCATTGTGACTTGCAAAACTTTTTGCAAAACTTGCATTGAAATTATAAAATTTTAACGATTTTGTCAAAAAGAATTATAGTAAATTGATACATTAGTTCATTATTATGATACATTAGTTAATATGTAATGCATATTATAGTAAATTCACTGTAATATGCAAAATATCACTGGCAATTCTAACATTCATATTATGAAATAAAAAAATTCAGCAACAGTAATGAAAATTTTGTTGTAAACTGCCAAATTTTCATTATAAAATGAAAAATTTGGTTGGGAAATTTGTTAAAAATTGCAAAAAATATGCAAATGAGTTGCAAATGAATACAAAACTTGTATTATAAATTACATTTCGACAGCTTTGTCGAAAAATTATTGTTAATTGATACATTTCACTACAATATGCAAAATATCCTGGAAAACCTAACATTATTATTATTAATAACAAAATATCAGCAACAATCATAAAAAAATGTATTGCCAACTGCCAAGTATTTATTATAAAATGAAGTAAAATATAGTAAAAATCACAGAATTTTCTTTATAAATGCAATATTTCAATGAAAATAGAAAACAATTATTATGTAATTAATAGGTTTAATTAAAATTATGTCATTTTCGTTATAACTTGCAAAAATGTTGATGAATATTGAATAACTTGCATTGTAATTAAAAAATTTCAACGATTTTGTAAAAAAAAAAAATAGTAAATTGCTACATTAGTTCATTATTATGATACATTGGTTAATATGTATTGCATATTATAGTATATTCACTATAATATGCATAATATCACTGGCAATCCTAACATTCATATTATAAAATACACAATCTCAGCAACAGTTAGGAAAATTTTATAGCAAACTGCCAAATTTTCATTATAAAACCAAACATTTTCTTGGGAAATTTGTTGAAAATTGCAAAAAATATGCAAATGAATATTGCAAAACTTATATTGTTTGGCAGAAATTGTTACAAACAATACACAATTCTGTATCAAAATCAATTTCGAAATATCATTTCGCTGTTTGGCATTGATAGTAGGTATTAAGATAAGTTTTAGTAATAACAATTGAAATTTAGGTAGAAATAATTAAGGTTTGGCAAAAATTGTCCAAATGTTAATAACATCTGAAATGTGTTTTAAATAATTGCTATTTTTACACAAATCATTGAAATGTTAACAGTCATCTACGCACATTCCCCAAACCACCTCAGTTTATATTTAATATAGATTATGTTAATGCAAACCTACAAAAAAAAAACTGATTGAAATGTTGACAGTAATAATTAAAACTTCGAAAGTAACCATTGAAATATTCACAGAGCATATAATTCAAGTATTACTGTTAAAATTTCAATGATTATTTTCAAAATTTCATTATTCTGTGCAAATTTTTAAAGAAATCATGGAAATTTAGATGGATCGTACTAAGTAATCAAAACATCGAAAGAAACCATTGAAAAAAGTATAGAGTAATTAATTCGACTATTACTGTAACAAAAAATAATATTATTTTCAAAATTTCATTATTCTGTGTAAATTTTCTCTCAAACTCGGAAATTTTGATGGATCATTTCTAAGTAATTGAAATACTGACACTCTTAACTGATATTTTGACAGTAATAATCAAAACTTACTTTCGAACCATTGAAAAATGCATTGAGTAATTAATTCAAGTATCACTGTTAAAATTTCAATTATGATATTCAAAATTTATTATAATATTCTGTGTAAATTTTCTCTTAAACTCATGGAAATTTTGATGGATCATTCTAAGTAATTGAAATATTCACAATTTTAATTGAAATTTCTAGAGTAATAATTAAAACTTGGAAAGTAACCATTCACAGAGCAAATAATTCAAGTATCACTGTTAAAATTTCAATGATTATTTTCACAATTTCATTATTCTGTGTACAGTTTGAGAAAAGTCATGGAAATTTTGATAGATCATTCTAAGTAATTGAAATACTGAAGATCCTAATTGAAATTTTGACAGTAATAATAAAAACTTCGAGAGTAACTATTGAAAGATTCACAGAATAATTCAAGTATTACTGTTCAATGATTATTTTCAAAATTTAATTATTCTGTGCAAATTTTTAGAGAAATCAGGGAAATTTTGATGGATCATTCTAAGTAATTAAAATACTGACAATCTTTATTGAAATTTTGACAGTAATAATCAAAACTTCGAAAGTAACCATTGAAACATGCAGAGAGTAATTAATTCAAGTAGTACTGCTAAAATGTCAATGATTAATTTAAAAATTTCATTATTCTGTGCAAATTTTGAGAGATATCATGGAAATTTCGATGGATCATTCTAAGTAATTAAAATACTGACAATTTTAATTGAAATTTTTACAGTAATAAACAAAACTTCGAAAGTAACTATTGAAAAAGTGCACAGAGTAATTATATCATGTATTATTGTTAAAATTTTAATGATAATTTAAAAAAATTCATTATACTGTGCAAATCTTTAGAGAAATCATGGAAATTTTAATGGAGCTAAGTAATTAAAGTACTGACAATCTTAATTGAAATGTTGACAGCAATAATCAATACTTCGAAAGTAACCATTGAAAAATGCAGAGAGTAATTAATGGTTGAGATAATTCTTAGAAATTTTGATGGATCATTCTAAGTAATTGAAATATTGTATAATTATTATTGTATAAATATATAATGTATTTGATTGACACAAAAAAAAGAAGTCAAAAATTAAAATATTAGTATTTTTTTTTTAATTATACGAACAATCATTTAATTTTTACAGTAAAATTGAAATTAAAATAACCTCAGCATTACACCCATAACGTATGGCAGGCATGTCATGGGAAACCCTGTATATTTATAAAAATGCGATGAACCTATCCAATAAATTACATTTTGCGGTTCTTGGATTTCAGCCAAACATGACCTCCCATTTTTTCTTAACAGCTTAAATGAAAGTATAAATAATTGCAATTTAAGCAGAAATCATTGAAAATCCACCAGTAATCATTGAAATTTTCACAGGAAACGTTGGAAAAATATTCACAGAGTAATTATATCAACTATTACTGCTGGAATTTTAATGATTATTTTCAAAATTTCATCTTCTGTGCAAATTTTGAGAGCAATGTTGGAAATCAATCTAAGTAATTGAAATATTGACAAAAAAAGAAGTCAAAAATTATAATATTAGTAAAAATATTTAAAATTATAAGAACAATCATTTAATTTTTGCAGAAAAATTATATAGCCAAGTTTTCATTTATTTCTCTAAACTGTTATTTGTTCTGTAAAAATTATTTTGAAGAAGATAATAATTTGATAATAGAATCAAATCACATAATTTGGCGATTACATTGTCGTTATTAACCATTATTAAATTTGATTTTCGTACTTGGCATTTTGTAAAAGCAGAAACTTTAATTGATAATTTGTGCGGGGGTCGTCGCACTCGCCACTGGTAAATGTACCTACAATAACGAGATTGAGCTTATGGTTGTCGATGCTAACATTTTCGTCTCAGATTTCGCAACGCGACACCAAGCTTATTAATAAAGTATAAATATTATTAATCATGCAGGTGAGCGTGACAAAAATCTCGGCCATATTCGCTTACACAGCAGCGCAACAGTAGATGCGAGCAATGCCCAGAAGAAATGTGAAGGAGGCTGGCAACTAAACGGCCAAACACAGCGTGAGGTTTCATGTATTATCAAGAAAGGGAAGACGTTGAGTATTACCAATGGTAATATCGATGGTAAATTATTCAGCTTCTTTCGTAGCATACAAAGTAAATTTTGATGTTTGTATAGAAGACGGAAATTATAAAAGAAATTGAAAAATTCTCAATTCAATTCTCAAAAACAAGAGAGAAGAGCTCTTCTATTCGCTTCTCTTCTACTCAAAACAAGTGTTCTCAAAAGAGACATTAAAATAGTATCATCCATTTTTCGTGTAGAAGAATGAGTAAAAGAGTTTTAAATATCTGCATTAGTCGTCTGGTTATAACGTAACAGATCATTGGTGAAACCCAAAATTACCTATCGTCTTTTGTTTTTGATTAATTATAACATAACAAATCATTGATGAAACCCAAAACTAGCTATCGTCTTTTCTTGTCGTTCAATTATAACATAACAAATCATTGGTGAAACTCAATTTCTATGTTTTATTGTCCCTTTTGAGAACACTTTTTTTTAGTAGAAGTTTATGTAGAAGAGTTTTTGAGAATTGAATGGTTTTGACAAACTTTAAATATCTGCTTTAGTTGTCTGGTTATAACGTAACAAATCATTGGTGAAACCCAAAATTACCTATCGTCTTTTGTTTTTGATTAATTATAACATAACAAATCATTGATGAAACCCAAAACTAGCTATCGTCTTTTCTTGTCGTTCAATTATAACATAACAAATCATTGGTGAAACTCAATTTCTATTTTATTGTCCCTTTTGAGAACACTTTTTTGAGTAGAAGTTTATGTAGAAGAGTTTTTGAGAATCGAATGGTTTTGACAAACTTTAAATATCTGCATCAGTTGTCTGGTTATAACGTAACAAATCATTGGTGAAACCCAAAATTACCTATCGTCTTTTGTTTTTGATTAATTATAACATAACAAATCATTGGTGAAACTCATAACTAGCTATCGCCTTTTCTTCTCGATTAATTATAACATAACAAATCACTGGTGAAACTCAATTTCTATTTTATTGTCCCTTTTAAGAACACTTATTTGAGTAGAAGTTTATGTAAAAGAGTTTTTGAAAATTGAATGGTTTTGACAAACTTTAAATATCTGCATTGGTTGTCTGGTTATAACGTAACAAATCATTGATGAAACCCAAAATTACCTATCGTCTTTTGTTTTTAATTAATTGTAACATAAGAAATCATTGGTGAAACCCAAAACTAGCTATCGCCTCTTGATATAGATTAATTATAAATAAATGTCGTAAATTTAATCGGAGAGTTTCCAAAAATTTTGGACACAGTCTCAAAATAAAGAACATTCATTTACACAAAAAATTGTTCTCAAAAAAGACATTAAGAAAGTATCATCCATAACCAGAGGAGAATCTAAACCAAAATAACAACATGTGTTGTAGGATTTTAGGATTTTGGTTAAGATTCTCCTCTGGTTATGGATGATACTTTCTTAATGTTTTTTTTGAGAAATCTTTTTTTCTTTTAGTAGATTAATGATCTTTTTTTGAGTAGAATTGAATGGTCTTGAGAAGTTTTAAATATCTTCATTAGTTTTCTGGTTATAATATAACAAATCACTGGTGAAACCCAAAATTAGCTATCGCATTTTCTTATCGATTAATTATAACATAACAAATCATTGGTGAAACCCAAAAATATTTAATTTCAATTTAATTGGAGTGTTTCCAACCATTTTGGGCACAGTCTCAAAAAAAGACCATTCATCTACAAAAAAGTGCTCTCAAAAAAGACATTAAGGATGGTTATGGATGATGCTTTCTCAGTGTCTTTTTGAGAACACTTTTTTTTAGTAGATGAACGGTTTTTTTTTTCAAGAAACTGTGCCCAAAATATTTGGAAACACTCCAATTAAATTGAAATTTTCGACAATTATTTATAATAAATCGAATGACAAATGACGATAGCTAATTTTGGGTTCCACAAAAGATTTGTTGTGTTATAATTAATTGCTAAGAAAATGCGATAGCTAGTTATGGGTTTCATCAATGATTTGTTATGTTATAGTTAATCGAAAACAAAAGACGATAGATAATTTTGGGTTTCACCAATGATTTGTTTCGTTTTTGAGTAGAATTGAATGGTCTTGAGAATTTTTAAATATCTTTATTAGTTTTTTCGTTATATCATAACAAATGATTAGCTATTGTCTTTTCTTATCGATTAATTATAAGACAACAAATCTTTGATGGTACCCAAAATTAGCTGTTGCCTTTTGTTTTCGATTTATTATAAATAAATGTCGAACATTTCAATTTTATTGAGGTGCTTCCAAATAAACTGCTTTTTATAGATTTACGATATTTTCGCAAAATGCACCAATTTTGATTTTGTTGAATGAAAAAACATCGTAAGTAATCTATTTCGAAAAAATACCAATATCCCTATTATAATCCCTATTCTTATGAATGGTAGTTTTTTTCGAAATACATTGCTTGCGGTGTTTTTTTTTCTTGTTTACAAAGTTAAGCTAATGCATTTTCTGAAAATCCTTAATATATCCTCATAATATCCTTAACTTATGGAAAAAGTATATTTGGAAACGCCCTAATAAAATTGAAAGTTTCTGCATTTATTACATCAGTTGCCAAAACTAATGCATTTTCTGATCCATAATTAATGAAAAGCAATACATTTTGGACACACTTTGTACAGCAAATGTTAGGATTTTGGTTTAGATTCCCCTCTGGTTATGTAAGTGTCCAACATGTAATGATATTGGAGGTTAGAATCTTGCCATCTATAGAATCTTGCCATCTATAGAACCTTGCCATCTATAGCATCTTGCCATCTATAGAATCTTGCCATCTATAAAAAAATGTTAGGATTTTGGTTTAGATTCTTCTTTGGTTATGTAGGTATACAACATGTAATGAGCTTGAAGGTTAGAATCTTGCCATCTATAGAATCTTCCCTTCTATAGAATCTTGCCTTCTATAGAATCTTGCCATCTATAGAATCTTGCCATCTATAGAACCTTGCCATCTATAGCATCTTACCATCTATAGAATCTTGCCATCTATAAAAAGATTTTAGGATTTTGGTTTAGATTCTTCTTTGGTTATGTAGGTATACAACATGTAATGAGCTTGAAGGTTAGAATCTTGCCATCTATAGAATCTTGCCATCTATAGAATCTTGCCTTCTATAGAATCTTGCCATCTATAGAATCTTGCCATCTATATAATCTTGCCTTCTATAGAATCTTGCTATCTATTGATTACCTCTTAGTCTTTCGGCCTCCACGTAGTGCGCTTTGAGCCAAAGGGCCTGGAGTTTGGCGTGGTTGTGCGGGCTGAAGGTGTGGCTTTCGAGGATCCTGTACAGCTCCTTAAAGTTGCCCCTGTGGAAGGCCACGATTGCCTTGGCCTTCAGCACGGACTCGTTATTGTGGAGTTTGTCACATGCTGGCAGGGACCACAGGAATCTGCCCAAACGTTCGACGTTGCCAGCCTGCTGCAGCACCTGGAAACGACGAAAGATAGGATGTATAAAAAATGAAAAGTACTAAAATGATACTAAAATTATAAGTAGTGTAATATTTTCTGGATGGATGGTTACAATAGCAAAATGTATTGGTAGATATACGGACGAACTTTTTGAAATTTGATATACCTCTCTTACTCTCTTAACTTAAACTTAAACAGGTTAAAAAAAATTAAAGTAATTTGCCAGATGTAAACTTGAAAACGTTTAAAAAAAAAATAACGTAATTTGGATGATTATTTTCTGAATGTTCACTGAACGTGATTTTTTTTAATAATATCGAAATTTGAATAAAATTATAAGATACAAAAAAATTCACATATATGTATTTGATATAAAAATTGCAGAAATAACGAAAGATTTATATTTTTTACGAATAGTGGAAAATACGTAACCATAAATACAAAAATCCAAAGGGCAATAAACCTTGGCACTATTCCAAAAATTAATTAAAAAATCAAAGAGAAAGGTGCATATATATTGCATAAAAAACTGCTGCACAAATATACTAAAAGGTTAATGAAAAATATTGGCAACTACTAAAACGGCTTCTATTATTTTTGAAAATACCTAATCAGAAATAGGGAAAGAAAATTTGATATATTTAATACATTTCTCGCAATTTACATAAATTTTTAGCAATATGATATTTTTTGTGATTTTTTTGTTTCATGATTACGCTTTTATTTAGTGTTTTATATGTATTAGGAAATTAATTTAAAATAATTTTGGAAGATCCCAATAACAAAATTGAATTTCTTCAATAAATTCTCAGCATAACGTTCGCAGGTTCTAAAAATCTTGATACTTTATTGCTAACATTCTGGACGTTTCTGGACATTCTGAACTCCAAAACTTCAACTTGATATAAATTGTAGATTGCATTTTGAATTTTTTTGGCAATTTGTAAAATCATTTAAAAATGTACTGTTACTTCATTGATTTATTGAAATTGGTGAGAGTTTAGTATATTTTGGTATTCGTAATAAGTGCAATTTCGATAACATATTCTAGTTTTTCACTTTCTTCGCTTTGATGATGATCATTGAGAGTTTGAGGTTACTGCAATGTTTCCAATTTTGAACATTTGATATTGTGTGTGAAATTCCGAACGTTTAAATTCTTTCAATATTTTTACTGAACGTTGTAGAAATTTCCGCAAAACGTGACAATTCCTGAAATTTTTGTGAAATTTGGTCAACATGTATTGTTCATCGTTTGACATATGATATTTGTATATTTTGATATTATAATTAAATTTTCTGCAACTTTCACGACATAATATTTGTACATAATAAATGTTTTTTTCTTTTAGATTCGCTGTGCTTTTGCTAAGTTTTTCCATATTTACCGCCACGTTTCTGGATTTATAACAACACTTCAAAAACTCCCAGTACTTTCATTTAAAGGGTTTTCAGTTGCTAAAGTTCTGATGTATATTAAAAAAAACTGCAATTTGCATACTTTTCCGGCGACTTATTGATATTTTCTGGATTTCCAATGCATATTTTATTTTTAATCCAAACAAATCCAAAATTTTCAATTATTTTCTCAATTTACATCATTTTTCTACTATGTGAACAAATTTTCTGCGATTTTTGAATTTAGTTTAAAAGGTTTTCAGTTGCTTAAGTTCTGATGTATAAAAAAAACTGCAATTTAGATACTTTTCCGGTGACTTATTGACATTTTCTGGATTTCCAATGTTTTTTTTTTAAATTTTTATCCAATTAGTTCCAAAATTTTCTTTGTTTTCTCAATTTACATTATTTTTTGCAATGTGAACACATTTCCTGCGATTTTTCTGTTGAAGATGTATGTAATTTAAATTTAAATCTGTTGTAGTTCTGTAACTAATGAAAATTTAACCTATATACACATGACATTTGTATCTAAAAATTACTTCCCGAACAAGATGGCAACGGTTTGCAGACATATTATAAATCACCCCGTATATCAATTAAATATAGTGAGACATTTGTGCTTAATGACGAAAACAAATTCAAGGACATTCAAGGAAAATTTGTAAAGTAATTTTCATTGTATTTTGTTTCATTTCTATATACAGTGTAACCAAAATAAAGTTTTTTTTAAATAGTCTTAAAATTTTGTAATTTATAATAAATTCAAAGTGTGAGGACATGGTAGGGTCGTTTTGTGGGGAAGGGTTGCGATATTGTCCCAATAGTGGACAATCTCAACAGCATACCATTCAGCGATGGCATACAAGTGAGTCCTTAAAAAGTACCAAAAAAACAACAACAAAAATGAAAAAATGAAAAAAAAAAATCTTGGGCTACTTTAGTATCACTATTTTAATAGTACAGCATAATTGCAGTTTTAACTTAACACATGATTGGAATTTTAATTCATTCTAGCAGCCCTTCTAAACTTTAATATTACACCTTTGACTAGCAATATTTCGAAAAGTATAGCCCGAGGAACTTTTATAGTTTTTTTTAAGGACTCAGTTGGCATCCCCGAGTGGTGTGCTATTGAGCTTGTCCACTATTTTTGGAACACCCTGTACACTGGCTTTTTTAACGTTTCATTAAGATTTCGAAAATTGCCTGATTCTAACTATAAAATATCATTGATAATTGCAAAATATAATGACTTTTTTAACATTTCTTAAATATTTCAGAAATCGCCAAAAACTTGTATGGAGGTACGATCAAAATTTCCAAAATTTAAAATGAAATATCAAATAAAAGTTACAGAGCTAGCTCTAAGGGAAATTAAGAAAGTTGTAGGAAAAGATAATAAAATATAAAATTTCAGTAGATACTGTAAAACTATAAAACTTCAACAGTACTTTCAGCAGTTATGAACTCATTGTAAGATCCTAAAATTTCACAATAAAATGCAAAATATTTTCAGCAATTGCAATATTTGTACAATAAATAATAAAATCTGAGCAAAAATTATCAAATTATTATTATTGTAAATTGCCAGATTTTTACTATAAAATGCACACTACCAGTGATAATTGCACAACATCATATACCTATATTGACTTTATTAATATTCCATTAGGATTTCAGAAATTGCTTGATTCTAACTATAAAATGCAAAATATTATTGTTAATTGCAAATTATAATGACTTTTTTAACATTTCATTAGTATTTCAGAAATTGCCTGATTCGAACTATACAATGCAAAATATCATTGATAATTGCAAAATATAATGACTTTGTTAACATTTCTTAAAGATTTCAGAAATCGCCAAAAACTTTTATGGAGGTACGATCAAAATTTCCAAAATTTAAAATGAAATATCAAAAAAAAAAGTTACAGTGCTAGTTCTAAGGGAAATTAAGAAAGTTGTAGGAAAAGATAATCAAAACATCAACAATATAAGTTCACAAATTGCGAATATATTATATCAACCTTTAATAATAATAATAATATTTATTGCGTACTCAAATACTGGTTTCAGCACTCAAAATATTACAAATTAAAAAAAAATACTTCCAAGAGCATCTGAATTTTTTTTTCAACATTAATTGATTATCAACACATTTTCAAGTAATTCTTTAAAGTTTAGCAATTCCTAAACTTTAAACAATCGGTTCCATACATCAAGCTCAAATTGTAAACTGAAACTTCACGGTCATGTTTTGATATTGTTCATTAATAGTAAGTACAAAATTTTGTAATAAATATAAAATCCCAAATGTAAATTTGAAAATTAAGATTTGTTTTTTTCATATTTTGCATTTCAAGTATAAAATATGAAGATATGTATAAGTACATACTGCTATTTTTTAGTGTATACTTCATAGTGTACTACACATACAAAAATCCAATAGTATAAAAAATTTGCAAAAGGAATCATAGAGATTCACATGAATTATAAACAAAATTATAAGTCTTTGCATTCCAAGTTTTTATAGAGGGAGTTTCCTAAACATGGGCCAAAAATACACATACAAAAATCCACTAGTATCAAAAAATTGCAAAATAAATCATAGAGCTTCTGGTGAATTATAAACAAAATTAAAAGTCTTTGCATTCGAAGTTTTTATACAGGGAGTTTCCTAAACATGGGCCAAAAATCCAATTGTATCAAAAAATTGTAAAAGAAATCATAGAGCTTCTCGTGAATTATAAACAAAATTATAAGTCTCTGCATTCGAAGTTTTCATACAGGGAGTTTCCTAAACATGGGCCAAAAATACACATACAAAAATCCAATAGTATCAAAAAATTGCAAAAGAAATCATAGAGCTTCTAGTGAATTATAAACAAAATTATAAGTCTCTGCATTCGAAGTTTTTATACAGGGAGTTTCCTAAACATGGGCCAAAAATACATATACAAAAATCCAATAGTATAAAATATGAACATATGTATAAGTACATACTACAATCTTTTAGTGTATACTTCATGGTGTACTATACATACAAAAATCCAATAGTATAAAAAAATTGCAAAACAAATCATAAAGCTTCTCGTGAATTATAAACAAAATTATAAGTCTCTGCATTCGAAGTTTTTATACAGGGAGTTTCCTAAACATTGCCCAAAAATACACATACAAAAATCCAATAGTATCAAAAAATTGCAAAAGAAATCATAGAGCTTCTCGTGAATTATAAACAAAATTATAAGTCTTTGCATTCGCAGTTTTTATACAGGGAGTTTCCTAAACATGGGCCAAAAATACACATACAAAAATCCAATAGTGTCAAAAAATTGCAAAAGAAATCATAGAGCTTATCGTGAATTATAAACAATATTATAAGTCTCTGCATTCGAAGTTTTTATACAGGGTGCTTACATGGGCCAAAAATGCAACGAGTTATTCCATGGGTTATTCTAAGAATATTTTGTCCTTTGAAGATGCCTGAAAAACAGCTTTGTTTCAAAACAGTGTGTTAAATTTTGTGATAATAATAATATTATTACCTTATTAAACTTAAATTAACTCCGCTGTGACCGGTCCCAAGCCCGGCTGTGAAAGGAGGAGGGTTGTTCGCAGGGCTAGCAACCCTGCAACGTAAAAGGGAGCGTGCTACGGACACTTATACAAGCCTCGGAAGTCGGATAGAAAAGAATGGAAGAAGCTCGTAGAAGCCCAATGCTCCGATCGGAGTAAAGAGGATTAAAGTTAAAGTATAGTAAAGTAAACTTAAATTAACAAATAATATTGTTATTGTAAAAAAATGTCAACGATCTGTATTTTTGAAACAAAGCAGTTTTCCACACATCATCAAAGAACAAAATATTCTTAGAATAACACATGGAATATTTCCTCGAATTTTTTTGGTCCAATTTTTGGTTGATTTGGTGCCTGATTTGGATTTTTGGTTGAAACATGGTTTTTGGTTGATTTTTTTAGGAAACACCCTGTATAATAACTTTCACGTTTTTTCTTGCATTTTTTTATACAATTTAATTTTTGTACGTGTAGTGGACTATGTAGGATTCAATATCCGTACTATATTGTCACATTAAAATTTATGCTAGATGAATTAAGTACGTTTTTAAGCGTTGAACTGAAAACATGTAACATAAATGAGAGAAGTACTTCTCTCCAAGTGGGGGCATTAAATAGCCCCAGTAGGGGAAGCCCATCTGTCCAGATGAGCTGCATCTAATTTGATTTTTGAATTTTAGATTTTTGAAATCTAATTTGATTATTTTTAAGAAGAGGAAATTGATGGAATTTTTAATCTAAGCTGCAAAGCCACAGTAACAAACATGATTGCTGATATTGTCGAGAGCATGTCATGCAATATTCTGATTGATTGCATTCCATTGAATTAAACGTATTCACGAACATCGCATTTTTTCTTGTTCCAAAGAGTCATTCTCGTAAATATTTTTACGACCGCAGTTTTGCGACTTGTCTCGACTGCACCATGACTGCACATTGCACATTTCGTTTGGTTAATTGGCGTTTTGGACGAGGCTCGTAAATAACTTAGAAACCAAAATTGCGGGCATAAAACGGGCGATTTTAAGGCAGCCAGGAGATACCGGCTGCCCACGCGGCCCCCCCAGGAACCGCGGGGGCCGGTTTTTTGATAACAGGTGCCTGCCGGTGCATACCGGCACGAACCACAAGCGAAGCAAAACTGACGCGTACCGGGAATCGGCTGGAAACCGAAAACCGCCTCCGCCGTATAGCGTTACAAGAGTTAATTTTTGATGAATGGGCACCAGAGGTGTGGGTGTGGGTTTCGTGCGGACCGAAGAATTTCGAAAATAGCTGCCCGTTCACCGGTTCTTTTCGGTGCCCACGCCGGGCTCATTATACCAAAATTAAAAACGGTCGTGGATTTGTGCTTGTAATCATCGATTGAATATTTATGGAGGAGTAGGTGCGAAAGTTTGAGCCCAACGCAGGTGTCGATTTTTTTTTCCACGTAGAACGCTCAGTTTGAGATAACATTGTGCTCTTGGTGCGAGGTCTGCAATCGTTAGCACCTCATTATCACTTCAGGACAAGTAGATAATGTCGCTCTAACGTTTACTAATGAGTTTGTATAAGACAAGTGCTTGTTGCGTTGATTTTATGCAGATTTGTTTGCTCCGCTCCCAAATGACTCAATTTCATCACGAGTATATTTTAACTTATATGCTACAGTGAAGGGCACATGATTATCTTGCACAAAATTTTAGCAACATAAGTTTCTGAAAAGTTTGCCAATTGTCTGAAAATCGTACTTAATAATGAGTTAATACATCTAAACCACTTAATAAAAATGTAACATTTTTTTTTTAAAAACCACAGAAAAAGTATGTAAAAGGTAGAAGGTAGATTTTTCGTGAAAAAATTATTAATGAAGAATATATTAGTGAAGTAACTCATCAGGAATCAATACAACACAATCATAACCATTAGATGAGACACACAACAATTCAATTATTAATAACTTAATAATGAAATATTCCATAAAAGTGTAATAAAATAAATAAGAAAATCACAACAAAAAAATATAGAAAATTGATATAAAATAATGTAAAATTTATGTCGCAAAGTTTTATGGAAATTTGTAGATGCACAATCAAAAAATGCTAAGCTGCTACGTATTTTCTACCTTATTATACGGTGCGGACACTAAAACAGGCAGATACAAACAAACAAAAACCGATCAGGATGTTTAGAAACTGCTGAATATTTAGTGAAGATATGATATTTCCGGAAACTGAAAACTTCTACAATGAACAATCAAAATATTTAACTTCATTTAGTTACAATTCATTTTATAATCATTTCAGATATTGCCAAAAAGATTTCTGGAAACTGAAAACTTCTACAATGTGCAATCAAAGTATTTGACTTGATTTAGTTAGAATGCATTTTAAAAAGATTTCAGAATTTGCCAAAAATATTTCCGGAAACTGATTTTTTTTAAATATTTGCAATCAAAATATTCCATATGATTTAGTTACAATATATTTTACAAAGATTTCAGAAATTTCTAAACAGATTTCTGGAAAACTGTAGATTTCTAAAATGTGCAACGAAAATGTGAAGGGAATAAAATCGTCCACAATGTTAGGAAAAATATTAAAACGATCATCATGTTCAGAAACTGCGAACATTATATCAACCAATGTTGAAACAAATTACGAAAATTTCCAGAATCCTGAAAACTATCAGGATATTTAGACTCTGCAGAAAATTTAGTGAAGATATGCTATGATAATAATAATAATATTTATGAATCATAGATAAAATGAATAAAAAAATAGCAGAACTTTTATCCTAAGTGCAGAAAATTTATGTAAATTGTGGAAAATTTGTAGAAGTAACAGAAACTGCAAACAATATATCAACCAATGTTACAAATTACGAAAATTTCCAGAATATCGTCGTATTATTTGCAAAAGGAATATCAAGTCAAAGTTTTGGAGTTAAAACATCTAGAAAGTTAACAAAAAACTATCAGGATGTTTAGACTCTGCTGAAAATTTAGTAAAGATATGATATAAATATAATAATATTTATGAATCATAGACAAAATGAATAAAAAAATCACAGAACGTTTATCCAAATTGCAGAAAATTTATGTAAATTGTAGAATATTTGATGAAAAAATAGTAGAAAATATTTAAAAAAATAGCAGAAAAGTATGTAGTCTGTGGAAATTATGTATAAAAATATTCTATAAGCTGCAAGAAAAACCCATTAAATTAAAATTCAGGCAGTTTCAGAAACAGTACTAAAAATTTCAGAAAATTTTATTACAAATAAGTAGCTATTCAAATAAATATGCCTACCGTGCACAGACATATTAAAATTGCCGAAAATTTTATAAAAATATCACAAGCTGCAATTAAAAACCCTAGACATGAAAATACTGCCAGTTTTAGAAATGTTTACACAAGTTTTATGGAAAATTCTAAAATATGCAATCAAAATATCGAAATAATTAGTCAAAAAGTTCAGAATTTCAAACGGAATATAATAAATTCAGAATTGCACATTTTAGTTGCAATTTTAGTAAAATAATCAATGAAGTTACAACGCATTTTATAATGATTTCAAATATTGCCAAAAATATTTATGGAAAATTAAAACTTCTACAATGTGCAATCAAAATATTTAACTTCATTTAGTTACAATGTATTTTATAAAGATTTCAGAAATTGCCAAGAATATTTCTACAAACATTTTTTTTTTAATATTTGCAATCAAAATAATTCACATAATTTAGTTGCAATGCATTAAATAAAGATTTCAGAAATTGCTAAAAAGTTGACTGGAAAACTGTAAATTTCTAAAATGTGTAACCAAAATATGAAGAGAATTAAAACGTCCACAATGTTAGGAAAAATATAAACACGATCAGAATATTCAGAAACTGCAAACATTATATTAACCAATTTTACAAATTAAGAAAATTTCCAGAATATCGTTGTATTATTTGTAAAATTAATATCAAGTAAAAGTTTTGGAGCTAAAACATCCAGGAAGTTAACAAAAAACTATCAGGATGTTTAGACTGCTGAAAATTTAGTGAAGATATGATATAATAATAATAATATTTATCAACCATAGATAAAATGAATAAAATAATCGCAGAACATTTATCCAAATTGCAGAAAATTCGTGTAAATTGTGGAACATTTGATAAAAAATAGCAGAAAATATTTAAAAAAATAGCAGAAATAATATGCAACCTGCGGAAATTTTGTACAAAAATATCCTGCAAGCTGCAAGAAATACCTTTAAATTAAAATTCTGGCACTTTCAGAAACAGTTCTAAAAATTGCAGAAAATTTAATTACAAATAAGTACCTATACAAATAAATATGCCTACAGAATACAGAAATATTCAAATTGCCGAAAATCTTATAAAAATATCACAAGCTGCAATTAAAAACCTAGAAATGAAAATACTGCCAGTTTTAGAAATCTTTTCACAAGTTTAATGAAAATTTCTAGAATATGCAATCAAAATACCAAAATACTAAGTGAAAAGGTTTAGAATTTCAAAAGGAATATAATAAATGCAGAATTGTACATTGTAGTGGCAATTTTAGTAAAATAATCAATGAAATTACAATGCATTTTATAATGATTTCAGATATTGTCAAAAATATTTCTGGAACCTGAAAACTTCTACAATGTGCAATCAAAATATTTAACTTGATTTAGCTACAATGCATTTTATAAAAATTTCAGAAATTGCCAAACATATTTCTGCAAACTGTTTTTTTTTTAATATTTGCAATCAAAATATTTTACATGATTTAGTTACAATGTATTTTATAAAGATTTCAGATATTGCCAAACATATTTCTGGAAACTGAACACTTCTACAATGTGCAATCAAAATATTTGACTTGATTTAGTTACAATGCATTTTATAAATATTTCAGAAAATGCTAAAAAGATTTCTGGAAACTGTAAATTTCTAAAATGTGCAAGCAAAATATGAAGAAAATTAAAACGTCCACAATGTTAGGAAACATATTAAAACGATCAGAATGTTCAGAAACTGCGAACATTATATCAATCAATGTTACAAATTACGAAAATTTCCCAGAATATAGTCGTACTATTTGCAAAATGAATATCAAGTAATAGTTTTGGAGTTAAAACATCCAGAAAGTTAACAAAAAACTATCAGGACATTTAGATTGAAAATTTAGTGAAGATATGATATAATAATAATAATATTTATGAATCATAGATAAAATGAATGAAAAAATCGCAGAACATTTATCCAAATTGCAGATAATTTATGTAATTTGTGGAACGTTTGTTTAAAAAATAGCCGAATATATTTAAAAAATAGTAGAAAAAGTATGCAGCCTGCGGAAATTTTCTATAAAAATATCCTGCAAGCTGCAAGAAAATCACATTAAATAAAAATGCTGGCAGTTTCAGAAACAGTTCCAAACATTGCAGAAAATTTAATAGAGTAATAAATTCGAGTATTACTGTTAAATTTTTATTTATTATTTTCAAAATATCATTATTGTGTTCAAATTTTAAGAGAAATCATGTAACTTTTGATGGAGCATTCTAAGTAATTGAAATACTAACAATGTTAATTGAAATTTTGACAGTAATAATCAACACTTCGAAAGTAACCATTGAAAAATGCATAGAGTAATTAATTCAAGTATCACTGTTAAAATTTCATTATTCTGTGCAAATTTTCTTGTCAGTTAAACTCATGGATATTTTGATGGATCATTTCTAAGTAATTGAAATACTGACAATCTTAACTGATATTTTGACAGTAATAATCAAAACTTCGAAAGTAACCATTGAAAAATGCATAGAGTAATTAATTCGAGTATTACTGTTAAAATATTAATTATTATTTTCAAAATTTCATTATTCTGTGTAAATTTTCTCTCAACCTCTCCGAGATTTTGATGGATCATTTCTAAGTAATTGAAATACTGACAATCTTGACTGATATTTTGACAGTAATAATGAAAATTTATAAAGTAATCATTGAAAAATGCACTGAGTAATTAATTCAAGTATCACTGATAAAATTTCAATTATGATTTTCAAAATTTATTATAATATATTATAAGAGTAATTAGTGCAAGTATTAATGTGAAAATTTCAATGCTTATTTACAAAATTTCATTATTCTGTGCAAATTTAGAGAAAAATCATGGAACTTTTGATGGAGCATTCTAAGTAATTGAAATACTAATAATTTTAATTGAAATGTTGACAGTGATAATCAAAACGTCGAAAGAAACCATTGAAAAATGCATAGAGTAATTAATTCGAGTATTACTGTTAATATTTTAATTATTATTTTCAAAATTTCATTATTCTGTGTAAATTTTCTCTCAAACTCACGGACATTTTGATGGATCATTTCTAAGTAATTGAAATACTGACAAACGTAATTGAAATTTTGACAGTAATAATCAAAACTTCGAAAGTAACCATTGAAAAAATGCACAGAGCATTGATTATTTTCAAAATTTCATTATTCTGTGCAAATGTTACGAGAAATCATGGAACTTTTGATGGAGCAAATCATCCAGAAAGTTAACAAAAAACTATCAGGACATTTAGACTGAAAATTTAGTGAAGATATAATATAATAATAATAATATTTATGAATCATAGATAAGATGAATGAAAAACTCGCAGAACGTTTATCCAAATTGCAGAAAATTTATGTAAATTCTGGAACATTTGATGAGAAAATAGCAGAAAATATTTAAAAAAATAGCAGGAAAAGAATGCAGCCAGCGGAAATTATGTATAAAAATAACCTGCAAGCTGCAAGAAAAACCCATAATATTAAAATTCTGGCAGTTTCGGAAACAGTTCTAAAAATTGCAGAAAATTTAATTACAAATAAGTGTCTATACAAATAAACATGCCCACAGTATACAGAAATATTCAAATTGCCGAAAATTTTATAAAACTATCACAAGCTGCAATTAAAAACCCTAGAAATGAAAATACTGACAGTTTTAGAAATGTTTACACAAGTTTAATGGAAATTTCTAGAATGTGCAATCAAAATATCGAAATACTCAGTCAAAAAGTTCAGAATTTCAAACGGAATATAATAAATTCAGAATTGCATGTTGTAGAAGCAATTTTAATAAAAGTTGTAGAAGCAATTTTAATAAAACAATCAATGAAGTTACAATGCATTTTATAAAGATTTCAAAAATTGCTAAAAAGATTTCTGGAAACTGTAAATTTCTAAAATGTGCAACCAAAATATGAAGAGAATTAAAACGTTCACAATGTTAGGGAAAATATTAAAACGATCAGAATGTTCAGAAGCCACCCAGCCTCTATTAGTTCTCTCGGATGATTAAACTTGTAACCCTCTACTAGTTCTCTAGGATGATTATACTTGTAACCCTCTACTAGTTGTCTAGTATGATTATACTTGTACCCAGTCACCCACCCTCTACTAGTTCTCTAGGATGATTATACTTGTAGACAGCCACCCACCCTCTAGTAGTTCTCTAGGATGAGTATACTTGTAACCCTCTACTAGTTCTCTAGGATGATTATATTTGTAACCCTCTACAAGTTCTCTAGGATGATTATACTTGTAACCCTCTACTGTTTCTTTAGGATGATTATACTTGTACCCAGCCACCCACCCTCTACTAGTTCTCTAGGATGAGTATACTTGTAACCTTCTATTAGTTCTCTAGGATGATTATACTTGTACCCAGCCACCCACCCTCTACTACTTCTCTAGGATGATTATACTTGTAGACAGCCACCCATCCTCTAGTAGTTCTCTAGAATGAGTATACTTGTAACCCTCTACTAGTTCTCTAGGATGATTATACTTGTAACCCTCTACTAGTTCTCTAGGATGATTATACTTATACCCAGCCACCCACCCTCTACTAGTTCTCTACGATTAGTATACTTGTAACCCTCTACTGGTTCTCTAGGATGATTATACTTGTACCCAGCCACCCACCCACTACTAGTTCTCTAGGATGATTATACTTGTAGATAGCCACCCACCCTCTAGTAGTTCTCTAGGATGAGTATACTTGTAACCCTCTGCTAGTTCTCTAGGATAATTATACTTGTAACCCTCTACTAATTCTCTAGGATGATTATACTTGTAACCGTCTACTAGTTCTCTAGGATGATTATACTTATACCCAGCCACCCACCCTCTACTAGTTCTCTACGATAAGTATACTTGTAACCCTCTACTAGTTCTCTAGGATAATTATACTTGTAACCCTCTACTAGTTCTTTAGGATAATTATACTTGTAACCCTCTACTAGTTCTCTAGGATGATTATACTTATACCCAGCCACCCACCCTCTACTAGTTCTCTACGATTAGTATACTTGTAACCCTCTACTGGTTCTCTAGGATGATTATACTTGTACCCAGCCACCCACCCTCTACTACTTCTCTAGGATGATAATACTTGTAGACAGCCACCCACCCTCTAGTAGTTCTCTAGGATGAGTATACTTGTAACCCTCTACTAGTTCTCTAGGATGATTATACTTGTAACCCTCTACTAGTTCTCTATTATGATTATACTTGTAACCCTCTACTAGTTCTTTAGGATGATTATACTTGTACCCAGCCACCCACCCTCTACTAGTTCTCTAGGATGAGTATACTTGTAACCTTCTACTAGTTCTCTAGCATGATTATACTTGTACCCAGCCACCCACCCTCTACTACTTCTCTAGGATGATTATACTTGTAGACAGCCACCCACCCTCTAGTAGTTCTCTAGGATGAGTATACTTGTAACCCTCTACTAGTTCTCTAGGATGATTATATTTGTAACCCTCTACAAGTTCTCTAGGATGATTATACTTGTAACCCTCTACTGTTTCTTTAGGATGATTATACTTGTACCCAGCCACCCACCCTCTACTAGTTCTCTAGGATGAGTATACTTGTAACCTTCTATTAGTTCTCTAGGATGATTATACTTGTACCCAGCCACCCACCCTCTACTACTTCTCTAGGATGATTATACTTGTAGACAGCCACCCATCCTCTAGTAGTTCTCTAGAATGAGTATACTTGTAACCCTCTACTAGTTCTCTAGGATGATTATACTTGTAACCCTCTACTAGTTCTCTAGGATGATTATACTTATACCCAGCCACCCACCCTCTACTAGTTCTCTACGATTAGTATACTTGTAACCCTCTACTGGTTCTCTAGGATGATTATACTTGTACCCAGCCACCCACCCACTACTAGTTCTCTAGGATGATTATACTTGTAGATAGCCACCCACCCTCTAGTAGTTCTCTAGGATGAGTATACTTGTAACCCTCTGCTAGTTCTCTAGGATAATTATACTTGTAACCCTCTACTAATTCTCTAGGATGATTATACTTGTAACCGTCTACTAGTTCTCTAGGATGATTATACTTATACCCAGCCACCCACCCTCTACTAGTTCTCTACGATTAGTATACTTGTAACCCTCTACTAGTTCTCTAGGATAATTATACTTGTAACCCTCTACTAGTTCTCTAGGATAATTATACTTGTAACCCTCTACTAGTTCTCTAGGATGATTATACTTATACCCAGCCACCCACCCTCTACTAGTTCTCTACGATGAGTATACTTGTAACCTTCTACTAGTTCTCTAGGATGATTATACTTGTACCCAGCCACCCACCCTCTACTACTTCTCTAGGATGATTATACTTGTAGACAGCCACCCATCCTCTAGTAGTTCTCTAGAATGAGTATACTTGTAACTCTCTACTAGTTCTCTAAGATGATGATACTTGTAACCCTCTACTAGTTCTCTAGGATGATTATACTTGTAACCCTCTACTAGTTCTTTAGGATGATTATACTTGTACCCAGCCACCCACCCTCTACTAGTTCTCTAGGATGAGTATACTTGTAACCTTCTACTAGTTCTCTAGGATGATTATACTTGTACCCAGCCAACCACCCTCCACTAGTTGTCTAGGATGATTATACTTGTAGACAGCCACCCACCCAAAGTAGTTCTCTAGGATGAGTATACTTATAACCCTCTACTAGTTCTCTAGGATGACTATACTTGTAACCCTCTTCTAGTTCTCTAGGATGATTATACTTGTAACCCTCTACTAGTTCTCTAGGACGATTATACTTGTACCCAGCTACCCACCCTCTACTAGTTCTCTAGGATGAGTATACTTGGAACCTTCTACTAGTTCTCTAGGATGATTATACTTGTACCCAGCCACCCACCCTCTACTAGTTCTCTAGGATGATTATACTTGTAGACAGCCACCTACCCTCTAGTAGTTCTCTAGGATGAGTATACTTGTAACCCTCTACTAATTCTCTAGGATGATTATACTTGTAACCCTCTAGTACTTTCTCTAGGATGATTATACTTGTAACCCTCTAGTACTTTCTCTAGGATGATTATACTTGTAACCCTCTAGTAGTTCTCTAGGATGAGTATACTTGTAACCCTCTAATAGTTCTCTAGGATGATTACACTTGTAACCCTGTAGTACTTTCTCTAGGATGATTATACTTGTAACCCTCTACTGGTTCTCTTGGATGATTATACTTGCAACCCTCTACTATACCTTTTCAACTGTTCACATAGCGTAAAAACTTAGTTTACGCAATATCATAGAAAAAAATTATTTCACAAGCATTTCATGCATATTTATTTAAAAAAATCAACTGAAGATTGTAATTACTTGCTTCGACGATGATTTTCGTTTCATCCTAATGTAGATAATTTTATCCGTTGTGCATTCCCGAAGGCATTCACAGCTCAGTCTTCTGGGCCTTGCCAGGTGAAAGTCCAGCGTTTGTTATGTCATCTAGTAAAGCGCGAATAAAATAAATCGCCCGTCCGGCTGTGTCTGGGGCAATAATAATTTAATAACCCGTTTATTAATGCCAGTAACATTTACTTTTATCATGCCACATTAGATCATAGCGGCGGTGCCAATTACAGGCGCACAAGTATTACTCAAATGAGTAATTTCCTACAGAAGTGAGCTGAAAATTCTAAAATTAAAAAGAAATGGTCACACAAATGCCCGTGATTTATGCAGCCAGATATAAATTAAACGCCGGGGTTTAAAAATTAATTGCAGCAGGCGCCAGAAGCGATTTTTCAAAATCATAACGCAATGTGAAGGATATTTATTATAGCATACAAACGTTTCTCTAATGACCAATTTTACAAAAACTTACTTAATACTTTGGACAAATAAATGTAAAATAATTGTCGACGCTTAAATGTAGTTAAGTATTAGCGATTTCACCTAAGCAATTGATGAGATATTTTTATTTTAGTGATCAAACATTTGATTTGTAAAGATTATGCTTCTCAAATGTTTCCATATCTTAGGAACTACCTTATTAATATTATTATAATTTATTACTAATATTAAATAATATACTGTTATTTCACCTATGAAATTTAAGACAGATCCAATGAGCGATTCTTGAGATTTTGCAATTTTTATTTGAGAATGTATGATTTTCGTGCTATTTTGGTAGCATACAGTAAAGCATACAATTAGAGTATTAATATTTAAATTGCTATATCTCAAAAACTACCGCATCAATATGAATGTAACTTACAGATCTTATTACCTCATGTGGCTCTATTTATCGAGCACAATAAAATTGAGATCCAATGGGTAATTCATGAGACATTTTTATTGAAGTGCAGACAGGGGAGGATGGGGAACAAACTTTTATCGGCCCATTTTGCATTCACATAAAATTGCAATAATACCATACAATCAAAATAATAATCATACTTCAAAATTTGGCAAATATGTAAAAATCAAAAATACTTTACAATAAATTATTTAAAATTGAATATATTATTTTTATTTTTAAAATATATTAAAATGTATTATCAGAGACATAACACCTCTGAGGATGGCTAATAAAAGCCGAAACAAGTTGGGTGAAGAACATCAAATAAAAAGATTGCATAACTAAGAGAAAGCACTCCCCATAAAGAAAAAATCAATATAAAATTTAATACCGTAAGATTTTCATAATACATATTTATTTATTAATACAGAGGTTCCTAAAGTGTGCGATTACTGTACTGCTTTCAATCATATTAAATAAAATATGAAAAGATTAGGTAATTAGAATTCATCCTTTGACTAAGAAAATTTAATTGTAATTATAAAATCTTCATTAAAATTACAAAGTTTTATTAGACCCAGCTATTTTTTTTTTCATTATTGGAGTTTTATCCCGAAAGCTCCCTCACAAAGTTGTTAAAATGTTATTTGCAGAAAATATTTGAACATGAAAGAAAAAAATTAATAATTAAAAAAAAAAATGTAATTTTCAACATTATTACTTTTACAATTTTTACAGTACAAATTATAATTTAAATTGTAAAATATTAATCAAAACACAAAATCGTCATTTGCATTATACAATTTATATTGAAAATTATAATAATAATAATATTTACTAGCGAGAGAACCTGCATAATATACACATAAAAATTAAAAATTAAAACTTACTAAATGAAAATGAACTTGAAACTTGATTTGAATTTTTACATGAAAGTAAAAAATGTATATTATAAATTCCAAAACTCAAATGAAATAACAAAGTTATCATGATAAATGATAGAATTTAGTTGGAAATTATAAAATTCTTATAGTAAATTCGAAAATATTAATTATAAATTTCAATGTTAATTTAAAATTTGACATTTTTAGTATAAATTATAAAAAAACTTTATCCTTAAAACATATAACTCACTAAGTTATTAATATTCTGACAGAAATTATGTACAAAATTACAAAGAGAAGCTATGAAGTTTTCATTGCAAATGACAAATTTTGTTATTTTATTACAAATTGCAAGTTCATTAAACCATAAAATTCTCATTGAAACATCTCGCTTGTAAACTGCAATGAATTGGAAATTACAAAATTTTCGTTAGAATTTTTTAATATAATTACTAGACTTTTCATAAATTGTAAAGATCAATGGAATCTGCGAGTTTTTTTATTCTAATTTATAACGTCTTTCCCCAGAAATCACATTCCTTGCAATTGTGTTAACCATTTCATAGAAATTCGCAAAAAATATAATGGGTGGTGTAAAATGTTGATTAAAATGATAGAATTTAGTTGGAAATTATAAAATTCTTGTAGTAAATACGAAAATATTAATTATAAATTTCAATGTTAAAATAAAATTTGAAATTTTTAGTATAAATTATAAAAAACTGTATTCTCAAAACATATAACTCACTAAGTTATTAATATTCTGACAGAAATTTGCAAAAATATTAATGCAAAATACAAAATTATGTACAAAATTACAAAGAGAAGCTATGAAGTTTTCATTGCAAATGAAAATTTTTGATATTTTATTACAAATTGCAGGTTCACCAAACCATAAAATTCTCATTGAAATATCTCGCTTGTAAACTGCAATGAATTGGAAATTACAAAATTTTCGTTAGAATTTTTTAATATAATTACTAGACTTTTCATAAATTGTAAAGATCAATGGAATCTGCGAGTTTTTTTATTCTAATTTATAACGTCTTTCCCCAGAAATCACATTCCTTGCAATTGTGTTAACCATTTCATAGAAATTCTCAAAAAGGATAATGGATGGTGTAAAATGTTGATTAAAATGATAGAATTTAGTTGGAAATTATAAAATTCTTGTAGTAAATACGAAAATATTAATTATAAATTTCAATGTTAAAATAAAATTTGAAATTTTTAGTATAAATTATAAAAAACTTTATCCTCAAAACATATAACTCACTAAGTTATTAATATTCTGACAGAAATTTGCAAAAATATTAATGCAAAATACAAAATTATGTACAAAATTACAAAGAGAAGCTATGAAGTTTTCATTGCAAATGACAAATTTTGATATTTTATTACAAATTGCAGGTTCACTAAACCATAAAATTCTCATTGAAATATCTCGCTTGTAAACTGCAATGAATTGGAAATTACAAAATTTTCATTAGAATTGTTTAATATAATTACCAGACTTTTCATAAATTGTAAAGATCAATGGAATCTGCGAGTTTTTTTATTCTAATTTATAACGTCTTTCCCCAGAAATCATATTCCTTCCAAATGTATTAACAACCATTTCATAGAAATTCGCAAAATATATAACGGATGGTGTAAAATGTTGATTAAAATGTTTTTAAATTCAAAGTGATGAATGTTACGAAATTTTGATGATGGATTTTAGTATTTCAATAGAAATTATGGAGAATTAATTCTAAATTTCAAAAGTTTTAGAATTTGTAAACGTTGAATATAAATTGGAACATTGTAGTGAAAATTGCAAAGTTTTTATTATGAATACAATATTTCAATGGAATTAGAAAACAATCATAAAGTATAAATAAGTTTACATTATCACTATAACAAATACAATAATAAATAAGCAAATAAGTAAATAAAGAAATAAATCAGTTTTATTGGAATTATGTAATTTTCGTTGTGACTTTCATCATTCATCATTCTAAATTACCAAATTGCAATAGCTTTATGAAAATTTCATTGTTAATTCATAAATTTTAAAGTATAAATATGTTTACATTAACACTATAACAAATACAATAATAAATAAGCAAATAAGTAAATAAAGAAATAAATCAGTTTTATTGGAATTATGTAATTTTCGTTGTGACTTTCATCATTCATCATTCTAAATTACAAAATTGCAATAACTTTATGAAAATTTTATTGTTAATTGATAAATTTCACTGTTAAATGTAAAATATTCAACATTCGTATTATAAATTACAACATTTCAGCAGCGATTATGAAAATTTTATTGTAAATTGCCAAAATTTCACTATAAAATGCAAAATGTCATTGGCATTTCCAAAATTTGTATCGAGTTGTTAAAATGTTTATAGTTATTTGTAGAAAATTTTATAAAAATAAACTTTGGTGGAAATTGCGAACTTTTCATTAGAGATTACAAAATGTTTATTAGATATTATGAAATTCTTATTATAAATACTAAAATTTTACTACATATACATTTTCCTTACAAATTAGAACATTTTATTAAAAATTGCAAAAAGCTAATCAAACAACAGCATATTAAAATTAAATCATGTCGATTGTAAATTAAATTTACAAAAGCTTCAAAATTTTCAATTCATTTTTTATTAGAAATACCATTTTTTTTTATAAATTACAAAGATTAATGGAACCTGCCAATTTTTAGTTGAAAATTATAACGGCTATCTACACAATTTATATTCCTCGCCAAATTATTTCATATTTCATAAAAATTTGCAAAAAATATTATGGAAACGGAATGGATCCATGGAAAATCCTAGTTCAAAAAGGGAGCTGCGAGGCGAAAAAGTTTGGGAACCACTGTGTTAATACACGTTAATACGACCACATGGGGCCTTTCCGCCTTGTGTTAATACATTAAATCAAAATTATTAATATACTTGTCGTCGGATCTGGGAAAATTCTGGGGTTTCCGGCCCAACATTCGGGATGGCTACCGGCCCATCGGGAAATTTCCCATTTTCCCGTATGGCCTATCCGCCCCTGAGTGCAGACATTTGATTTAATAGATTCTTTTATAGGTTTGTCAAATTTTTCATGTATTTAAATAATGTTATCTTAAGAACTACCGCATGAATATTAATGTAATTTATTACCAATATTAGGTATTATGCTGTTATTTTACGCGTAAAATTTAGTTCAGATCCAATGAGCGATTCTTAAGATTTGGCAATTTTTATTTGAGAATGTATGATTTTTGTGCCATTTTGGTAGCATCTCTAATTGTATTAATATTTAAATTACTATATCTCAAAAACCACCGCATCAATATGAATGTAACTTATAGAAGTTATTACCTGATATTGCAGTGTTTATTGGGCATAATAAAATTTAGATCCAATGAGTAATTCATGGGAAAAAATGGGACGTTAGCAGGCACGTGCTTTTTTGCTTTGTGCATTTGTAGATCGCTGCATGCGCTTGACCTGGCAAATTGTGGACGTAATTTACGAAATCATTGAACTGTCTGGCAGGCGACGGTTCTGCATTCCCTGCCAAATGTCCGCTGATTGATTTCTAAACGTCGCAGTTAATTAATTCTCCAACGCGCGACAAGCAGAGAAGGTAAATTATCGCAAATCATCCACAGGTGCTGCTTAAATTACCATACAATTTGACAAACAAATAACGTGTTTGTATGGGCGCAACTGCGTCTCGCCTGTTAAATTTTGGCAAATGGTTGCTTAATTAGTGTACAGGCACATCACGATATTCAGACATTTGCAGTTCATTAGTGGACACAAATTAAAGGATGGAAAGGATCGAATTGCAGAGTGATTGTTATGTGACCAGCTGTCTTCAAATCCAAATTGCATGCAACGTTAACGAGTGATTGATAATATTCCACCACTCATACAAATGTCACAAATGTACAAATGTCTCTTACAAATCGTTTTTCTACGACTATAGAACAATGCACTTTTGTGATTTATTCGTTGGTTATTAAATGCATTACATAGGGTAATTTTTTTCATTTCAGTGTAGCTGCAACTTCACCCCGTGCACAATATGCATATTGTGCACAGGGTGAAGTAGCAGCGTAGCTGTCATCCTGACAACTGTCAAGATGACAGCTACGCAATTTCACTTTTTTACTAAAATTGAAATTGCCTAAAACTTGCCATTATAAGTCATTCATTATCTAATTTCCTTTTCATTTTTATTGAGTATCTACTCAATAAAAATGAAAAGGTATCTTAATAATAATAATTACTACTCCTCTTAGTATCTTAGTTCACTTGTCCTATTGTCAACGTCAATATGACCGGAAATTATTACGTAATGGAAACAATTACTCGTTAGTCATTACGATTCTAGAGTGTGAAATCTAATCGGCATCCCGAGCACTAAACGCCCGAAATACTACAAACAAATACTACAAAATACTACAAACAAATTCCGCGCTCTTCTCGCAATCTGGCAGAGGCACAACACCTCAACATCAACAAATACCCTCGTGTTTACACGGATCCGGGCAATCGTCTCGATTGCAGCGAGGCAATTATCTTATCTTCGGTGTTAAAACAATCACAGCAATTCCCGAAAGGAAAACTTCTCTTTATCGGGCATCATCTGGTCGCTCAGAACTCATCGGGAACAATAAATAAATGAGCTGGGCTGAGATAAGTCGCTTTGTTCTCTGAAACGCTCAGAGATATGAGATCGTGGTGAGTCAGATATTTTCGTGTTATTGCTGGATGGGAGGATTCACGTGTTCAAATGTGCTCGTTAAATCTGTTTATCGTCGTGTTTAACAACAGTGCGCCAGATTAAGTGGCGAAGCTCTTGAGGAATTAGTTGGTTCGAGGTAGTTTATTGGATCAGTTATTGATAACTTTAATAAGAACTAATAATAGTATAAAATAGGGAAAAGGCGAAGATAAAGAAAAAGAACAACAAGAAGCAGACTAATAGTATAAAATAGGGAAAAGGCAAAGATAAAGAAGAAGAACAAGAAAAAGTATAATAGTATAAAATATAAATGCATATTTACTGATTTATGTAATGAATTTTAATCAAAGTATTGGAGCTTGTGAAAGTTTTTAAATAAAACAAGGAGAATAACCTTTTTCGCAATACATATTTATTTATACTAAATCTGTTTTAGTTCATTCATTACTTGTAAGTCTACTGAAGATGACTGCCTTGCAGTTGAAATGTACATTTAGTATAAATAAATGTGTATTGTGAAACAGGTTATTCTCCTTGTTTTATAATGAATTTTAAGTTTAATTGAAATGAAGAACTTTTGCTCCAAAATTTGTCTAATTACAAACTAAGACCATTTTTTCCATGCATTCGCCTTTTTTTTCTGAATAAAATGTTGTTTCCCTTTTTTAAATGTGCCTAGAAATTATTTCCCAAAACCTCCCACAAACCGAATAAAACCAAAAATATTTGCAATACCATACTAGAAATGTTATACAGTGTGTTCTATAAATAGCCACCAAGACTATAGCGACTTCAATTGTTATGTAACCATCAACAAACATATATATTATTAAATGGGATAGTATTAGCTACAAGTTGGCGAAAGAAATATTTTATAAACACCTTCGTTTATTTGTTGTAACGTTACCGTTTTTTTTTTTTAATTGCTCGATATAATATTTTTTGTGTATTCTTGTAGAGCATTGTAGAGTCTGTAACTGTCAACATTTCACATATTTTTACACTGTAATTGCCAAAATTTGTCATATTTTCAACTGTGACTGTAAAATCTGTCAGTATTTCTTCTATTTTCAACTGTAATTGTCATTTTTTTTTGTATTCTTGTAAAGAATACACAAAAGCATTTTGAGTACTTTTCGCCAGTTTGGATTTTTAATAGGGTTATACTACGAAATTTTGGCGAAAAATGCGAAAAACTGAGTTGAGCTAATAGGCTGTTAAATACGAAATTCTCTGGAACAAACAATTGATGATATTTTCAATTATAACTGTCAAAATTAGTTATATTTTCATCTGTAACTGTCAAAATTTGTCATATTTTCAACGTGTCTCAATTTTCTCATCTTTTTAACTGTAACTGTCAAACTTTGTTATATTTTTCATCTGTAACTGTCAATATTTCACATATGTTTAACTGTAATTGCTACATTTGTCATATTTTCAACTGTGACTGTTAAAATTGTCAGTATGTCTTCTATTTTCAACTGCAATTGTCAAAATTGTTTTAACAATTGAAACTGTTAAAACTAACAGTATTTCTTGTATTTTCAACTGTAATTGTTAAAATCTTATGTATTCTTGTAGAGTATTTTAACTACTTTTTATCAGTTTAGATTTTTAATACGGTTATATTATGAAATTCTTGCAAAAAATGGAAAAAACTGATTTGATTTAATAGGCTGTTTAATACGAAATTCTCTGGTACAAACAATTGGTGATACATTCAATTATATCTGTCAAAATTAGTTATATTTTCATTGGTAACTTTCAAAATTTTTTACATTTTCATTGGAAACTTTCAAAATTTGTCATATTTTCAACGTGACTCAATTTTTGTCATCTTTTCATCTGTAACTGTCAAATTTTGTTATATTTTTCATCTGTAACTGTCAATATTGCACATATGTTTAACTGTAATTGTCAAAATTTTTCATATTTCTAACTGTAACTATTAAAACTGTAAGTATTTCTTCTATTTTCAACTAAATGTCAAAATCTTGTGTATTCTTGTAGAGAATTTTAAGTACTTTTCACCAGTTAAGATTTTCAATAGTGTTATACTATGAAATTTTTGCAAAAACCAATTTGAGCTAATAGGCTTTTAAATACGAAATTCCCTGGAATAAACAATTGGTGATATTTTCAATTATAACTCTCAATATTAGTTATATTTTCAATTGTAACTGTCAAAGTTAGTCTTGTCATTAGTTATAATTTCATCTGTAACTGTCAAAATTTGGCCCATTTTCAACGTAACTCAATTTTCACTCAATTTTCATTTTCAAGAATACACAAGATTTTGACAATTACGGTTGAAAATAGAAGAAATACAGACAGTTTTAACAGTCACAGTAGAAAATATGACAAATTTTGGCAATTACAGTTAAAAATATGTGCAATATTGACAGTTAAAGATGAAAAATATAACAGAGTTTGACAGTTACAGTTGATAAGATGAGAAAAATTGAGTCACTTTGAAAATGTGAACAAATTTTGATAGTTGCAGATGAAAATTTAACTAATTTTGACAGTAATCTTGTAGAGCATTTTAAGTACTTTTCACCAGTTTAGATTTTTAATAGGGTTACATTATGAAACTTTTGTATAAAATGTGAAAAACTGATTTGAGCTAATAGGCTGTTAAATACGAAATTCTTTGGAACAACAATTGGTGATAGTTTCAATTTTAACTGTCAAAATAATTTAAATTTTCATCTGTAACTGTCAAACTTTGTCACATTTTCACCTCAATTTTTCTCATATTTTCAACTGTAACTGTCAAACTTTGTTATATTTATCATCTGTAAATGCCAATATTGCACATATTTGTAACTGTAATTGTCAAAATTTGTCATATTTTCAACTGTGACTGTTAAAATTATCAATATGTCTTCTTTTTCAACTGAAATTGTCAAAATCAACTGTGACTTAAAACTATAAGTATTTCATCTATTATCAAAATCTTGTATATTCTTGTAGAGCATTTCAAGTACTTTACCAGTTTAGATTTTAAATAGCGCTATACAATGAAATTTTTGCAAAAAATGCGAAACACTGATTTGAGCTAATGAGCTGTTAGATACGAAATTCTCTGGAACAAACAATTGGTGATATTTTCAGTTATGACTGTCAAAATTAGTTATATTTTCATCTGTAACTGTCAAAATTTGTCATATTTTCAACGTGTCTTAACTTTTCCCATCTTTTCAATTGTAATTGTCAAACTTTTTTATATTTTTCATCTCTAACTGTCCATTGCGCATATTTATAACTGTAATTGTCAAAATTTGTCATATTTTCAACTGTGACTGTCAAAACTGTCCGTATTTCTTCTATTTTCAACTTTAATTGTCTAAATGTTGTATATTCTTATAAAGCATTTGAAGTATTTCTCACCAGTTTAGATTTTTAAAAGGGTTATACTATGAAGTTTGTGCAAAAAAATGCGAAAAACTGATTTGAGCTCATAGGCTGTTATATACGAAATTCTCTGGAACAAACAATTGGTAATATTATCAATATATCAATATGGTAATATGTTTTTACCATATTATCATTTGGTAATAACTGTCAAAATTAGCTATATTTTCATTGTAACTGTCAAAATTTGTCGCATTTTCAACGTAACTCAATTTTTCTCATTTTTTCAACTGTAACTGTCAAACTTTGTTACATTTTTCATCTGTAACTGTAAATATTTCACATATTTTTAACTGTAATTGTCAACATTTGTCATATTTTCAACTGTGACTCTTAAAACTCTCAGTATGTCTTCTATTTTAAACTGCAATTGTCAAAATCAACTGTGACTGTTAAAACTGTCCATACTTCTTCTATTTTCAACTGTAATTGTCAAAATCTTGTGTATTCTTGTAAAGTATTTTAAGTACTTTTCAACAGTTTAGATTTTTAATTGGGTAATACTATGAATTTTTTGCAAAAATGTGAAAAACTGATTTGAGCTAATAGGCTGATAAATACGAAATTCTCTTGAACAATTGGTGCCATTTTCAATTGCAACTGTCAAAATTTTTATGTTATGTTTTCATCTGTAACTGTCAAAATGTGTCATATTTTCAACGTGACTCAACTTTTCTCATATTTTCAACTATAACTGTCAAACTTTTTTATATTTTTCATCTGTAACTGTCCATTGCACATATTGTTAACTGTAATTGTTAAAATTTGTCATATTTTCAACTGTGACTGTCAAAACTGTCCGTATTTCTTCTATATTTTCAACTGTAATTGTCAAAATCTTGCGTATTCTTGTAGAACATTTTAAGTACTTTTTACCAGTTTAGATTTTTAATAAGGTAATACTATGATTTGCAAAAAATGCGAAAAACTGATTTGAGCTATTAAGCTGTTAAATACAAAATTATCTGGATATTTTTAACGTGTCTCAACTTTTCCCATCTTTTCAACTGTAACTGTCAAAATTTGTTATATTTTTCATCTGTGACTGCCAATATTCCACATATTTTTAACTGTAATTGTCAAAATTTGTCATATTTTCAACTGTGGCTGTTAAAACTGTCAGTATATCTTCTATTTTCAACTTTAATTGTCAAAATCTTGTGTATTATTGTAGAACATTTTAAGTACTTTTCACCAGTTTAGATTTTTAATAGGGTTATACTTCGAAATTTTTGCAAAAAATGCGAAAAACTGATTTGAGCTAATAGGCTGTTATATACGAAATTCTCTGGAACAAACAATTGGTGATATTATCAATTATAACTGTCAAAGTGAGTTATATTTTCTTCTGTAACTGTCATAATTTGTCACATTTTTAACGTAACTCAATTTTTCTCATCTTTTTAAATGTAACTGTCAAACTTTATTATAATTTTCAACGTGACTCAATTTTTCTCATCTTTTCAACTATGACTGTCAAACTTTGTTATATTTTCATCTGTAATTGTCAATGTTGCACATATTTTTAACTGTAATTGTCAAAATTTGTCATATTTTCAACTATGACTGTTAAAACTGTCAGTATTTCTTTTATTTTCAACTGTAATTGTCAAAATCTTGTGTATTATTGTAGAGCATTTTAAGTACTTTTCACCAGTTTAGATTTTTAATAGGGTTATACTATGAAAGTTTCGCAAAAAATGCGAAAAATTGATTTGAGCTAATAAGCTGTTGTATACGAAATTCTCTGAAACAAACAATTGGTGATATATTCAATTATAACTCTCAAAATTAGTTATATTTTCAATTATAACTGTGAAAATTAGTTATATTTTCATCTGTAATTGTCAAAATTTGTCTAATTTTGAACGCGACTCAATATTTCTCATCTTTTCAACTGTAACTGTCAAACGTTGTTATATTTTTCATCTGTAACTGTCAATATTTCACATATTTTCAACTGTAATTATCAAAATTTGTCGTATTTTCAACTGTGCCTGTTAAAACTGTCAATATTTCTTCTATTTTCAACTGTAATTGTCAAAATCTTGTATATTATTGTAGAGCATTTTAAGTACTTTTTGCTAGTTTAGATTTTTAATAGGGTTATACTATGAAATTTTTGCAAAAAAAGGAAACACTGATTTGAGTTAATATGCTGTTAAGTACGAAACTCTATGGAACAAACAATTGGTGATATTTTCAATTTTAACTGTCAAAATTAGTTATATTTTCAATTATAACTGTAAAAATTAGTTATATTTTCATCCTTAACTGTAAAAATTTGTCATATTTTCAACATGACTCTATTTTTCTCGTCTTCTAAACTGTAACTGTCAAACTTTGTTATATTTTTCATCTGTAACTGTCAATGTTGCACATATTTTTAACTGTAATTATCAAAATTTGTCATATTTTCAACTGTGACTGTTAAAACTGTCAGTATTTCTTCAATTTTCAGCTGTAATTGTCAAAATCTTGTGTATTCTTGTATAGCATTTTAAGTACTTTTCACCAGTTTAAATTTTTAATAGGGATATACTATGAAATATTTGCAAAAATGTGAAAAGCTGAATTGAGCTAATAGGCTGTTAAATACGAAATTCTCTGGAACAAACAATTGGTAATATTTTCAATTAGTTTTATTAGTTTCAATCGAATAGACTATATTTCTATATAGTCTATAGTCTATATAGTCATATAGTAGATATGTTTTAGATATACAAATAAATAAATTGTTTTTATCACTTTTCTAACAATTACAGTTCGATAATTTTCGTACTTGGTACTTCGTACTTTCGTTTTTCGATTTTTTTTAATTTGAAGTGAATTAACTATCTTCTTGGGATGTGCAAAAATATGTACAGAATTTGGCCAAAAATGTGCCCTAAAATATCTTCTCCGAGTATCACTGCCTTGAGGCCCACCAGGTCGAAACCGGTCTTCATTGGCGAAGGTGTTCACATATCTCAATCACCAATTACTTCAACAACAAAAAAATCATTCCCTGCAACTCCAAGCAAATCGATTTAAAATTCCTGCACAGTAGCAGGAAGTAGGTGCTGCTGCTGCTGCCGTCGATCACAGGGCAGCGGAAAAAGGACCACCTCGAGGCCATCGAATTACGTGGAAGCCGATTAAGATTAATTGCGATCGTGGCGAGTTGATAATCACAAACGTGTTCCAGAATGACCCCCTTGGCGTTTCCGAGAAGGTAATAGGCAGAGAGGAAGAAGACGAGTCCCGCAATTTCCATTGGCGAAGCGAGAAAAGGAGCAAAGCGAAATGTCGGAGTATTGCGAAGGCGAGATTAGAAGCAGGAGATTGAAGCTAGAAAGACCAAATTTGCTCGAAAGGACACGATCTGGGTGGGTTGAAATGTCACGTTGTGAGTCATGAGTTTGAGCCTTAAGTAATGGCTTAATTCTTGTGTAATCATTTTGGACTACTCAAAATGTATGGATTAATAGTTTAAAATGTCATAGTTACGAAACGTTGATGTTCATTTATTATTTTTAGTAATGTGTTGGTGATTAATACTTTTATTAGCAAGAAAAAGTTAGGTGCTCAAAAAATATTTTGGCACTATTTTAAATTACTCAAAATGTATGGATTAATAGTTTTAAAATGTCTCAGTTACGAAACGTTGGTGCCCATTTTTTATTTTTGGTGTCAATGTAATTTATTGGTGATTAATACTTTTATTTACCAGAAAAAGTTGGTGGTCAAAACATATTTTGGCACTATTTTAAATTACTCAAAATGTATGGATTAATAGTTTTAAAATATCCAAGTTATGAAACGTTGATTATTTTTGGTGTTGAAGTAATCTATTGGTGATTAATACTTTTATTTGTCAGAAAAAGTTGGTGCTCAAAAAATATTTTGGCGCTATTTTGAATTATTCAGTTACCCAAATACCCCTTTATCCCGGCGCATCCACCATTATTTATAATCGTTTCCCTTATGTTTTTAAGTAGCAATTCACCTTGGTGTTAAAATACATTTTTGTTTTTAATTCCACAATAAACTATCATTATAAATTAACATTAATTAATGAATTATTAATTAATTAAGACTTACTGTTGTCAAGGCAGATTAGCCTTTGTTCTGTCAATCAGTTGTTTCATTCTCATTGCTATGTTAGTATTAAATTACTTCTATGTAGAATTTTATTTTGTATGCAACTGGACGTAATAAATTGCTAAGAAAACCTTCAAGTATGACCCAAAGACAATTAACCCTCTGAAAATTTGACGAAGAGCTTGTTTTAAAGTCTGAAAAACCTTCTGAATTAACCTGCAGGTATGGATTTTTATCAATCACTGAAGTTTCTTAAAATTTACTCAAATTAACTTCTTGAATTGAAAACTTTCTGAATTAACCTGCAGGTATGGATTTTTATCAATCAGTGAAATTTCTCAAAATTTACTCAATTTAACTTCTTGACCATTTGACCAGGATTTAATAATCACTGAATTTTATCAAAATTTATTTAATGCATATTTTGTATATTTCATACCAGATATGTGTGCAGTATACCTAAACACAATTCTTGTGAAAATTTGACGTAGACGTAGTTTTAAATACTTTCGTGAGAAAATCGAGTATATATCACCCAATTATTCCAACATTCCTAATTTATAAAAAATGAAAACAAAAGCCTTAATTCCTGGCTCACCCTGTGTAACAACATTCAAAATTTATAAAAATTCAAATACAAGCCTTAATTTCTGGCTCATCCTGTATAACAGCATTCATAATTTATAAAAGTTCAAACCAAACCTTAATTTCTGTCTTATCCTGTATAACATTCCGATTAAAATATACTGTGAAATTTACGTTGTGACTACGATACGATTTGATCTGTTGCCTGCAATGTACAATCCAAACAACTGGCAATAAAAATATATAACAAAATTCCTAATTTATAAAAATTCAAACAGAAGTCTTTATTTCTGTCTCATCCTGTATAATATCCCGATTAAAATGTACTGTGAAATTTGTGTTGTGACTAAGATACGATTTGATTTGTTGCCTGCAATGTGCGATCCGAACAACTGGCAATCGTGTAGCAACAAATTATGAAGTAAAGTCGGAAGAACTAATGGCAAAAGCATGACTTTTGGAATTGCGCCAGCAACTCTTCCGTGTCTACAAACACCCAGAGAGTGGATGTAAATAGGATTAACAACGACCCCGTTCAGGCTATGCGAGGGCAATGGTTTCAATAATATACATCCAAGAAAATATCAACCACAGAAATTAACTCACTGGCACAATTTTGAAATACCCAATTTGAATGCGCATTACCCTAGTGCACCAAAAGCATACATTCGTTATTTCATTTATTTTAGATTTGTAGAAAAAAAAGTCAAACTGATTAGTGATAACTAGTGAACCATCGTATCAATATTGATGATATTTTTTTTTTATAGATAACATATCATTAAAACATAACCTGTAAAGATAGGTTAGAATTCAATGATTTGTTGTCGAGATATTCGCATTTATTATTAAGATTCTATTCTAAGTGATATTGTGAGTATCACTATGATATTTATGTATAAATAACATACAGGATGATATTAGAAGAATACATGAAAATTTAAGTTAAAATTAAATGTTTGGTCATTGACTTATTGAGTGCTATATTATGCTAATAATTGATTGGCACTTTTATGCAATTTAGCTGATGTTTAAACAGTGATAACTAATGAACCAGCGTATCAATATTGATGATATTTATTTTTTATGGATAACATATCATTCAAATATAACCTATCCAACGAGGTTAGATTTCAATGATTGGTTGTTGATATATTACCATTTGATTATGATGAAGCTATTCTAAGTAATATTGTGAATTTTCCACAATATGCTGATATTTTATTAGTGATAATTAATTAACTAACGTATCAAAATTGATTATATCTATTTTTTATAGATAACATATCAATAAAAGATAACCTATCAAAATCAGTTAGATTTCAATGATTGGTTGTCGAGATATTCACGTTATTTATTAAGATGCTATTCTAAGTGATATTGTGAGTATCACTATGATATTTATGTATAATGTACAAGACTATATTCGAAGATATTCGAAGGTGACATGAAAAATTAAGTTAGAATTCAATGTTTGGTCATTGAGTATTTCATTATGACTAATAATTGATTGTCAATTTTATCCAATCTAGCTGATGTTTGAACAGTGATAACTAATGAACCAGCGTATCAATATTGATGATATTTATTTTGAATGGATAACATATCATTAAAATATAACCTATAATACGAGGTTAGATTTCAATGATTGGTTGTTAATATATTACCATTGTGACTTTTCCTTAATGTACTAATATTTGATTAGTGATAATTAATGAACTAGCGTATGAATATTGATGATATTTATTTTTTATAGATAACATATCATTAAAACATAACCTACAAAAATTAATTAGATTTTAATGATTGGTTGTTGATATATTGCCATTTGATTATAAAGATGCTAGACTTAGTAATATTGTGAATTTTCCTCAATATTTGATTAGTGATAGTTAATGAACTAACGTATCAATATTAATGATATTATTTTTATATAGATAACATATTATTGAAACAAAACCTACAAAATTAGGTTAGATTTCAATGATTGGTTGTTGATATATTACCATTAGATTGTAACGATGCTATTCTAAGTAATATTGTGAATTTTCCTCAATGTACTGATATTTGATTAGTGATAATTAATGAACTAGCGTATCAATATTGATGATATTAATTTTTTATAGATAACATATCATTAAAACACAACCTACAAAAAATGGGTTGGATTTGAATGATTGGTTGTTGATATATTACCATTTGATTATTACGATGCTATTCTATGTGATATTGTGAATTTTCCTCAATGTACTCATATTTGATTAGTGATAATTAATGAATTAGTGTACCAATATCAATGATATTTATTTTTTATAGATAGCATATTATTACTATCAAAATAGGTTAGATTTCAATGATTGGTTGTTGATATATTACCATTAGATTTTAACGATTTTTAACATTTTCCTCAATGTACTGATATTTGATTAGTAATAACTAATGAACCAGCGTATCAATATTGATGATATTTATTTTTAATTGATACATCATTAAAACATAACGTTTAAAAATAAGTTAGATTTCAATGATTGGTTGTTGATATATTATCATTAGATTATAACGAAGCTATTCTAAGTGATTTTATAATTTTTCCGCAATGTACTGATATTTGGTTAATGATAATTAATGAACTAGCGTACCAATATTGATGATATTTATTTTTGATAGTAAAAATATCATTAAAACATAACCTATAAAAATAAGTTAGATTTCAATGATTGGTTGTCGAGATATTAGCATTAATTATTAAGATGCTATTCTAAGTGATATTGTGAGTATCACAATGATATTTATGTATAACATACAGGATGATATTAGAAGATGATATGAAAATTTAAGTTAGAGTTCATTGTTTGGTCATTGAGTGTTTTATTATGACCAATAATTGATTGTCAATTTTATCCAATCTAGCTGAAGTTTGAACAATGATAACCAATGAACCAGCGTATCAATATTGATGATATTTATTTTTAATGGATAACATATCATTAAAACATATCCTATAAAAATAGGTTAGATTTCAATGATTGGTTGTTGATATATTACCATTAGATTATAAAGATGCAATTCTAAGTGGTTTTATATTTTTTCCGCAATGTACTGATATTTGGTTAATGATAATTAATGAACTAGCGTACCAATATTGATGATATTTATTTTTGATAGTAAAAATATCATTAAAACATAACCTATAAAAATAAGTTAGATTTCAATGATTGGTTGTCGAGATATTAGCATTAATTATTAAGATGCTATTCTAAGTGATATTGTGAGTATCACAATGATATTTATGTATAACATACAGGATGATATTAGAAGATGATATGAAAATTTAAGTTAGAGTTCATTGTTTGGTCATTGAGTGTTTTATTATGACCAATAATTGATTGTCAATTTTATCCAATCTAGCTGAAGTTTGAACAATGATAACCAATGAACCAGCGTATCAATATTGATGATATTTATTTTTAAAACATATCCTATAAAAATAGGTTAGATTTCAATGATTGGTTGTTGATATATTACCATTAGATTATAAAGATGCAATTCTAAGTGGTTTTATATTTTTTCCGCGATGTACTGACTTTTGATTAAAAATAATTAATGAAGTAGCGTATCAAATTGATGATAGTTATTTTGGTTAAAAATCGCTTGCTCGAGTAACTATAGTTCATATATGATTACATTAATCATATATGATGCAGTGAAATCAAAATCAATAGGGGCAAAAAAAGTATTATAGATCGATTTTTGGCGACGACAATTAGCCAAGGCATCAAAAGCCGTTGAATCAAATATATCAATAAAACAATTGCTGCGAGTTCATTTTATTTTTCATTTTTATACATAGTTTCTGAAGAATGCGTTTTCTAAAACGAAGTTTTCAGTTTCTCGTATTGGTTTTATTTTGATCCTTACAATTTTCAAATTGAAACATTGGAACGCCAAGTTGTTTCGATCTTGGCAATTTCAAGATTCAAACATTCAAAATTTTTAATAAATCGACAGCTGTTTCGAATTTCAGTTCGTTTTCGGGATTCAGGCAATTTTAAGAAACTTGCAGAATTTACAATCTGGCGATCAGTTTCAAGATTCAAAATGAATCTGAAAAATCTGAATCTTAAAAGCTGTTTCAACCAGTGTTTGAAGCAGTGATGACCGAATTATCAGAAATTCTTTGATATCTACGGGGTTGGGCGAAACACTTGTTAACTAATAACTTAATGAAGATATGTTTTTTAATAACTAGTGCATAGGTCATTTCATAAACTATCTTTAATGACCAGACATGTTCGATACCTCGTTAAAAGCGTTTGGGTTCTAAACTTATCTAGATAGATATATCTTCATCTAGATATAAATATATCTTATTTTAAAGTTATATCTTGATATATGCAGGGTGTTTTTTTTTTCATTTTAAGCATTGGGATCTCGGAAACCATAAAACATGGAGATTCTGTTACATGAGGAAAGAGTTGTCATTTTAAGAGCTTGAATGACCAGAAAATGTCCGATATCAAATTAAACGTGTTTGGGTTTTAAACTTATACCTTATTTTATACTTATATCTTGATAACGATATCTATTTTTTATAACTAGAGCGCATCTCATGTCAAAAATTATCTTTATGACCCGAAAATGTCCGATATCGGATTAAACGTGTTTGGGCTCTGAACTTATATTTTGATAAAGATATCTTCATCTAGAGATAAAGACATTTTAATTTAAACTTATATTTTGATAAATATATCTTCATCTAGATATAAAGATATGTGACTTTAAACTTATATCTTGATACGGATGTCATTTTTAATAACTAGTACACAGCTCATTACAAAAACTATATTTAATGACCAGAAAATGTTTGATACCGGATTAATCGTGTTTAGGTACTAAACTGATATCTTGATAAATATATCTTTATCTATACCTTTTTAAGTTCAAAATGAGACCAATCAATTTCATTTTGGGAAGTAACAAATTCAAATTGAGACCAATCAATATCCAATTTCCAAACAATCAATTTCAAATTGGAAACAATCAAATTCAAATTAAACTGAAACCAATTCAATTTGAGATCTAACAATTTCTAAATGAGATTTTCAATTTCAAATTGAGATTAATCAAAATCAAGTTGACAATAAACAATTTCAATTTGAAAATATTACCAATACGTATATTAATGAAATATTATTATAATAGAATTTATTCATACATGCAATATTAATAATATTACGTAGGTATATTAATGAAATATTATTATAATAGAATTTATTCATACATGTAATATTAAATATTGACATTATACAACAAAGATTAAAACCATCTAAGGGATAAACTACTCAACAAAAAGTACATGGCTTCTATGTTTAACCCAGCAGAAATAAATTTATGGATACCTTCCACAAATCTCGCACAATTATAGACAACATTAATTTTTCTTACGTTTTCATTAGGTAATTATGTTTTCCAACTTTTGAAGGCTAAACTCTGTTAATATAGATATCTAATTTTAAACTTATATCTTGATGAAGATATCATTTTTAATAACTAGTGCACAGCTCATTTCAAAAACTACCTTTGATGACCAGAAAATGTTCGACACCGGGTCTAAACTTATATCTTGATAAATGTATCCTCATCTATATATAAAGACATCTTATTTTAAACTTATATCTTGATAAATATATCTTCAGCTAAATATAACGATAACTTATTTAAAACTTATATCTTGATGAAGATATCTTCATCTAGATATAAATATATCTTATTCCAAACTTATATCTTGATAAATATATCTTCATCTAGATATAAATATATCTTCATGTAAAACTTGTAAATTAATAAAAATATCTTTTTTAATAACTAGTACACAACTCATTTCAAAAACTATCTTCAATGACCAGAAAATGTTCGATACCTGTTAAACGTATTTGGGTTCTAAACTTATATCTTGGTAGATATATCTTTATCTAGATATAAATATATCTTATAACTTATATCTTGATAAATACAGGGTGAGTTTTTTTTTTCATTTTATGCATTGGGATCTCGGAAACTATAAAAGATAGAAATTCGGTTAAATGAAGAAAGAGTTGTCATTTAAAGAGCTAGAATGACCAGAAAAAGTCCTATACCAGATAAACGTGTTTGGGTTTAAAACTTATATCTTGATAGATACATCTTCATCTAGATATAAATGTATCTTATTTTAAACTTATATCATGATAAATATATCTTCATCTAGATATAAAGACATATTATTTTAAACTTATATCTTTATAAAGATATCTTAAAGATATACACAGCTTATTTCAAAAACTATCCGCTTAAACGTGTTTCAGTTCAAAACTTATATCTTGATAAAGATATCTTCATGTAGGTATAAATATATCTTATTCTAAACTTACATATTGATAAATATATCTAGATATAAATATATATATTATTTTATACTTATATCTTGATTAGATATATTTTTGTAATAACTAGTGAACAGTTCATTTCAAAAACTATCTATAATGACCAGAATATGCTCGATACCAAAATAAACGTGTTTGGGCTCTAAACTCATATTATGATAAATATATCTTCATCTAGATATAAAGACATCTTTTTTAAAACTTATACCTTGATAAATATTGCTTCATCTAGATATAACAATATCTTATTTTAAACTTATATCTTGTAAAAGATAATCTTTTTTAATAACTAGTGCACAACCCATTACAAAAACTTGGTTTCCTGGTCATCTTTAATGACCAGGAAATGTTCGATACCGGATTAATCGTGTTTGGGTTCCAAACTTATATCTTATATCTTGATAAAGATATCTTCATCTAGATATAAATACATTATTCCTCCATCCCCAATTATGGTATACATTTCACTAAAATTCATGGATTATCGAGTATTTGAGGAAATAACAAATTTTAATCAGTTTAAAATAATTTAGATACATTGTTCCAAATTGAGTTTTAGATGACTATGAATATACAAATTCAGTCATTACAGACTGTCAGTTAGAAAACGTGAAAATGTCTCAAAAGTATACTTATTCTGACAAAACTATGGAAGAGCCAGCTCAGAAAAGTTAAAAGAAGAGAATAAAAAGCAAACCAGTGGACCTATTTTAAGAATTTTAGACTTCTTGCAGCAATTCAAAAACTGGCATCAAATTAAAGCGGGGTGCTATTGGACAAGCCGCAAACAAGTTTGTTGTTCCCGCTAACTATTTCTCGAATTTGAATTAGGGCCAAAGAACAGTACTATCAAGGGAATTTTTGTACCTGTCTCTTCTAAGAAAAATAAACTTTAAAAGTTTTGATACAATAATTTGGGACAAATTAAAGAGGCAAATATATACCATATTTTGGGACAGAGAGAATATTATTTTATACTTATATCTTGATGAATATATCCTCATCTAAGTATAAAGATATCTTATTTTATACTTACATCTTGATAAAGATATCTAACTAGTGCACAGCTCATTACAAAAACTACCTTTAATGACCGGAAAATATTCGAAGCAGGTGAAGCAGCTACGCCACTTCGTACATTTTAATTTCCATCGTTAGTAACTTGTTTTAAAGGAAGTGGGTTACGTTACACTGCAAAACTAGTACATAATACTATATTAAGGGTAAACGCTTCTAAACTTATACTTTGATCATCACAAACTGTTTGAACCAAATGGGGTGCAATGCACGTGCAAAAATAATATTATATTTTAAAGCAAAAAATTACTACAATAATTTAAGTAAATTACAGAATGCAGAAAAAAAATAACTAATTGATACAAAAACTAAAAACGAACTTTGAAGGCTGCTGATACTCTGGTAGGGTTGATAACAATTTTAGAACAACCCAAAATGAGTTGATAAAAATTTTCGTGTACGCCCTACGGTATATTTATTAATTCCGTAACACTATACTATAGGGATATAAGCCACTTTTCGGTCTCTGTGTGGATATAAACATTACAAGGTTACAAACAATAACGAACCATGTTAAATTAATGTAGATATACTTCGCGGAACGATAGTTTGTTTTAACGACATTGACTTGCAATAAAAATTATAAGGGTGGGATTGTTAAACTACTTCAAGTTAGGTATCATAAAAGTCCAGGTATCCAGTCCAGGCTTTAGCTTGAATGATGATGCACCAAAGAGCCAGTGACAAAGGGCCGGCCGATACCAGTACTTTTATGATACCTAACTTGAAGTGGTTTAACAATCCACCCTTATAATTTTTATTGCAAGTCAATGTCATAAAAACAAACTGTCGTTGCGCGAAGTATTTAAGCAGACGTTACAGTAACTTTTCTGATATGGTGGCGGCGACGGGAAAACGTCCAGTAAACGTCAAATCTATAGTTAATGTAATTTTGACAATTGTACATTTTTGCTTAATAAATGTGTTAACTTGCACATGGCTGTTGTAGAAAACATCAACTGTAGTACGCCTGTGGATATAAGCCCATATCGCACTTCTTCCTGCAATTCAAAATCTGGCATCAAATTGAAGCGGGGTGCTATTGAACAAGCCGCAAACAAGTTTGTTGTTCCCGCTAACTATTTCCCGAATTTGAATTAGGGCCAAAGTTCAGGACTACCAAGGGAATTTTTGTACCTGTCTCTTCTAAGAAAAAAAACTTTAAAAGTTTTGATACAATAATTTGCGACAAATTAAAGAGGCAAATATATACCATATTACTTTGGACTTAAAACTTTAAAAGTTTTGATACAATAATTTGGGACAAATTAAAGAGGCAAATATATACCATATTACTTTGGACTTAAAACTTTAAAAGTTTTGATACAATAATTTGGGACAAATTAAAGAGGCAAATATATACCATATTACTTTGGACTTAAAACTTTAAAAGTTTTGATACAATAATTAGGGGCAATTTAAAGAGGAAAATATATACCATATTACTCTTTACTTAAAACATTAAAAGTTTTGATACAATAATTTGGGACAAATTAAAGAGGCAAATATATACCATATTGTGGGACAGTACGCGTATGGATATAAGCCCATATCGCAAATTGGCGTCGTAGAAAATGTCAACTGAAGTACGCGTGCGGATATAAGCCCATATCGCACATGGGCGTCGTAGAAAACGTCAACTGTAGTACGTGTGTGGATATAGGGACATATCGCACTTGTCATTTGCGTCAAACATCAAATCTATAGTTAGAGTAATTTTGAGAATTGTACATTTTTCCTTAATAAATATGTTAACTTGCACATGGCCGTTGTAGAAAACATCTGTAATTTTGACAATTGTTCATTTTTCTTTAATAAATCTTTTAACTTGCACATGACCGTCGTAGAAAACGTCAACTGTAGTACGTGTGTGGATATAGGGACATATCGCACTTGTCATTTGCGTCAAACATCAAATCTATAGTTGGTGTAATTTAGACAATTGTTCATTTTTCCTTAATAAATATGTTAACATGCACATGGCCGTTGTAGAAAATATCTGTAATTTTGATAATTGTACATTTTTCTTTAATAAATCTTTTAACTTGCACATGACCGTTGTAGAAAACGTCAACTGTAGTACGCGTGTGGATATAAGCCCATATCGCACATGGGCGTCGTGGAAAGCGTCAACTGTACTACGTGTGTGGATATAAGCCCATATCGCACATAGGCGTCGTGTTAAACGTCAACTGTAGTACGCGTGCGATATAGGCCCATATCGCACTTGTCATTCGCGCCAAACGTGTCTTCGTGCGATATGTGCATCATCTCCTCACTTGTTATACAATATGCTATTATGAGCTACCCAACATGTTTATTCGAGCTCATTATCAGTCGCGAGCTGCAATTATCTTAAAGTACTACGCAATTAAGTAGCAGCGAGATGAATTAAGCGACTCGACATTAATCTACGAACAATTAATCAGCGGCGTGCGATGTAATTGTCCGCAGGGGCCCGTCGCAATGCAAATTAGTGAACGGCTCAACTTGGACGATTGGTCATAGCATTGTTGTGGGTTTAGACACAGAGTAATTCACAAAGTTTCCGACGGTCAGGTAAAAAATTCTTTTCCGACAATTGTCCTTCGCATTTATCCCTCTCACCTCGCATACGCACGCGACCTGCTCCTGCGTGAACCCGAAGCTCGGTAGGGGGCTGTGGCGCGGGGGTGGACTGTACGGGGGCGTGGTCCCGGATCCTGGGGTCCCGTAGCCCAATCCTGCCGACAGCATTGTCCTCGGGGGTCACAATTTGCTGGCGAGGGCACAATCACAGATACAACATGCTGCCACTGCGTCGCGCAGATGATGATGAGCCCTGGCCCATCGGCGCCGAGGGGCTATCGCACAGGGGGACAACGATCTTCCGTGGGGGGTCAATCGGTGACGCAACGATACTACCACACTGGAAACCTTAATGGGATCTATATATAAACCGAACCGGGGCACGCGTCTGCAGGTCTGTCTGTGTGTGTGTGGACAACAAAGTGTGCGCGAGGATCTCGAAACGACCCAACGACCTGAGCGCCTCGTATCGAACTGGCTTCAACCTGCCGGGTCTACTCTATATCGCCAGGATCCATGGGCGGGGGCAACGGGTCCCTGGGGGGCGTGAAGCCCACCGGACCGCCAATCGGCGCTCAAGACCTCGCTTTCGCCCCCCTTTGCGCTGCGACCGTGCATGGGTGAGGTGAAAATTTGTTAAATGTTAACAAGCTGTTTATGATACTACGAGGTGTAAAATGCTTTGCTGGTATTTAAATTGGGCCTTATCTTGGAGGCACTTTGTAAGGAAATAGGTGGAGCCTATTTGACGTGCCGACTGACTTATGCATGCACCGGGTCATTTGCATTCTCCTTCGGATGTGCTCTGCAGGACGTAACGTGTCTCGTTATTTTATTCCTAGTAGCGTTGTCGATCACCATTTGCTCCCAACACGAAGACATTTGGGAGGTGATGACACCTACACGTACCATGCAGGCGTCAAGGTATCGTAAATACCATGCAGAACCCCTGCAAAGTCACAATACACCATAACCTTCGCTTATGCACACCGTGGCACGAACCAGGGTTGGTCAGCTCGTGGGGTGCCTGGCACCTTCACCATTACTAATTGGAAAAATAAACTAAATTGTATGAGGAAGTGGTTACTTCTTGGCGAAATATTTTGATTAGGTTAATAAAGAAAACACTTGGTGAAGTTGATGTGACGCTTTCTATATAGGTCAAACGGCGAGGAATTTGAACATCAGACTTAAAGAACACCAAAAAACAATTTTAGACAATAAAGCGTCCACTGGGATCGAGGACCATTGCATCAAATACAACCATTATGTACATAATCAAAGATTATCGCTGCTCCATAACGGCAACAAACGAAGAAGATTAGATCTATTGGAAATCCTTGAAATCAAGAAAGCTACGGGGAACATGGTTAACGATCAGGTGTGCTTTGAAAACACGCCAATAATTAACGGCATCCTGGAAAGCCGTGTAATGAATGAACGAGCAGTCCCACCACCATTATCAATTAAGCGCGTTTAGTATTTAAGTTACATAATATGAATTTGTATTCAGTTTATCTCCCTTGAGAATGGCAGCAGTGCCGAAACAATTGTAGAGCAATTCTACAAAACTTGTGAAACTTCACCAAGTGTGTTCTTTATTAACCTAAGGAAAAATATACAATGTAAAGATCGCACCAAATAGTTTCCCATTCCTATTTCCTGTTTTCACATAAAACCAAAATCCAACCCACTCGAGTAAACGATTAAAACAGATTAAAAACAAAGTTTGACAGTATTGGGATCTAAAATCAGGATCTCGTATATTTTTTCCCAAAAATCATTGATATTTACACCTCCAAAATCAGACAAATCGATATTTCTCAATAGTTCTTGATCAAGACCATTCAAATCATCTGGTGAATCTAAATTTGGGAATTCTGTTGCTAATGAAGCATTAGAGTTATATGTCATTATAGGTCATCATGGGTTAAATTTCTAAAGAAGACCTTCCCCTCTTTTGTTTTTTCTTCACATTTTGGTGACATAGTGTATATTACTCTCAGAGCTTTTTGTTTTTTACAGTTTTGAGGTTTTGAAATCCCGCCCACTCGATTAAACGATTAAAACAGATTAAAAACGAAGTTTCGCAGTATTGGGAATAAAATCAGGATCTTGTATATTTTTTGCCAAAAATCTTTGACAATTAAACCTCCAAAATCAGACAAATCGAGATTTCTTAATAGCCGCCATTCTTGATCATGACCATTCAAATGATCTGGTGAAACTATATTTGGGAATTCAATTGCTAAAGAGGCAATAGAGTTCCAAATTTTGTCACTTTTTGGTCAAAATTCATCGGTGTAAAGTCCAAGCCAAATAATTTCCCTTTCCCATTTTCCAGTTTTCCCGAAATCCCCCCCCCCCCCCCCCCGCTCGATTAAACGATTAAAACAGATTAAAAAACGAAGTTTGATTGTTATGGGAATAAAATCAGGATCTCGTATATTTTTTGCCAAAAATCATTGCTCCAAAATCATACAAATCAATAATACTTCTCAATAGTCGCCAATCTTGATCAAGACCTTCAAATCATCTGGTGAAACTAAATTTGGGAATTCAATTGCTAAAGAAGCAATAGAGTTCCAATTTGGTCACTTTTTGGTCAAAATTCATCGGTGTAAAGTCCACGCCAAATAATTTCCCATTCCCATTTTCCACTTTTGTCATAAAGCCGAAATCCCGCCCCGTCGATTAAAAGATTAAAACAGATTAAAAACGAAGTTTGACGGTATTGGGAATAAAATCAGGATCTCGTATATTTTTTGCCAAAAATCATTGCTCCAAAATCATACAAATCGATACTTATCAATAGTCGCCAATTTTGATCAAGACTTTTCAAATCATCTGGTGAAACTAAATTTGGGAATTCAATTGCTAACGAAGCAATAGTGTTCCAAATTTAGTCACATTTTGGTCAAAATTAATCGGTGTAAAGTCCACGCCAAATAATTTTCCATTCTCATTTTCCACTTTTCGCATAAAACCGAAATCCCGCCCACTCGATTAAAACAGATTAAAAACGAAGTTTGACAGTATTGGGAATAAAATCAGGATCTCGTATATTTCTTGCCAAAAATCATTGCTCCAAAATCATACAAATCGATACTTCTCAATAGCCGCCAATCTTGATCAAGACCATTCAAATCATCTGGTGAAATTAAATTTGGGAATTCAGTTGCTAAAAAAGCATTAGAGTTATGGGTCATTATAGGTCATCATGGGTTACATTGCTAAAGAATCAATAGAGTTCCAAATTTGGTCAGTTTTTGGTCAAAATTCATCGGTGTAAATACGCCGAATAATTTCCCATTCCCATTTTCCACTTTTGTCATAAAACAGAGATCCCGCCCGCTCGATTAAATGATTAAAACAGATTACAAACGATGGTTTGGCAGTATTGGGAATAAAATCTGGATCTCGTATATTTTTTGCCAAAAATCAATGCTCCAAAATAATACAAATCGAGACTTCTCAATAGTCGCCAATTTTGAGCTTAAAGATTTCAAAACCATTCAAATCATTTGCTAAAACTAAATTTGGGAATTCAATTGCTAAAGAAGCAATAGAGTTCCAAATTTGGTCACTTTTTGATCAAAATGCATCGGTGTAAAGTCCACGCCAAATAATTTCCCCTTCCCAGTTTCCACTTTTCCACTCGATTAAACGATTAAAACACATTAAAAACGATGGTTTGGCAGTATTGGGGATAAAATCAAGATCCCGTATATTTTTTGGCAAAAATCATTGCTATTTAAACCTCCAAAATCAGACAACTCGATATTTCTCACTAGCCGCCAATCTTGATCAAGACCATTCAAACCATCTGGTGAAACTAAATTTGGGAATTCACTTGCAAAAGAAGCATCAGAGTTATGGGTCATTATAGGTCATCATGGATTATATTACCAAAGAAGCAATAGAGTTCCAAATTTGGTCACTTTTTGGTCAAAATTCATCGGTGTAAAGTTCACGCCAAATAATTTCCCTTTCCCATTTTCCACTTTTCTCATAAAACAGAAATCACGCCTACTCGATTAAACGATTAAAACAGATTAAAACCAAGTTTCTCAGTATTGGAAATAAAATCATGATCTCGTATATTTTTTCCCAAAAATCATTGATATTTACACCTCCAAAATCAGAAAAATCGATATTTCTCAATAGTTCTTGATCAAGACCATTCAAATCATCTGGTGAATCTAAATTTGGGAATTCAGTTGCTAATGAAGCATTAGAGTTATGGGTCATTATAGGTCATCATGGATTAAATTGCTAAAGAAGACCTTCCCCTCTTTTGTTTTTTCTTCACATTTTGGTGACGTAGTGTATATTACTCTCAGAGCTTTTTGTTTTTTACAGTTTTGAGGTTTTGAAATCCCGCCCACTCGATTAAACGATTAAAACAGATTAAAAACGAAGTTTGACAGTATTGGGAATAAAATCAGGATCTTGTATATTTTTTGCGAAATATCTTTGATATTTAAACCTTCAAAATCAGACAAATCCATATTTCTCAATAGTCGCCAATTTTGATCAAGACTATTCAAAACATCTGGTGAAACTAAATTTGATAATTCAATTGCTAAGGAAGCAATAGAATTCCAAATTTGGTCACTTTTTGGTCAAAATTCATCGGTATAAAGTCCACGCCGAATAATTTCCCATTCCCATTTTCCACTTTTCCCGCCCGCTCGATTAAACGATTAAAACAGATTAAAAACGAAGTTTGACAGTATTGGGAATAAAATCAGGATCTCATTACAAGTTACATTTCAGTTCTGCATTTGCTTAGTTCTGTACATTTCAAAGATTGCTCTCAAAATTTCAAATATTTCTGTGAAATTTTCAATGTTTGCTTTGATGAACTGATTAACTGATGGAGAATTGATAAACTTCGTAAACTTTTTTTTCTAATTTCTCAATAGCCGCCAAACTTGATCTAGACCATTGAAATCATCTGGTAAAACTAAATTTGGAAATTCAGTTGCAAAGGAAGCATTAGAGTTATGGGTTATTATAGGTCATCATGGGTTAAATAGATAAAGAAGCAATAGAGTTCCAAATTTGATCACATTTTGACCTTACCCTCTTGTTTTTCTTCTTCAAATTTTGGTGACCTAGTGTATACTACTCTCAGAGCTTTTTGTTTTTTTACAGCTTTGGCTTTTTGAGAGCTTTATTGAAGTATTATTCCTTTCTGACAATATCCCATCATATAACCATCAATATAAATAGATCCCTTTTCTTCGATGTGGTGACTCTTTGATGCATCAACATTCAAGCCTGGACTGGATACCTGGACTTTTATGATACCTAACTTGAAGTGGTTGGTCATTATAGGTCATCATGGGTTAAATTTCTAAAGAAGCAATAGAGTTCCAAATTTGGTCACTTTTTGACCTTATCCTCTTGTTTTTCTTCTTCAAATTTTGGTGACCTAGTGTATACTACTCTCAGAGCTTTTTGTTATTTTACAGCTTTGACTTTTTGAGAGCTTTATTAGAGTATTATTCCTTTCTTACAATATCCCATCATATAACCATCAATATAAATGGATCCCTTTTTCTTCGATGTGGTGACTCTTTAAATTTGCGTATCCAAGGACACAGTGTCACGTTTGTGACGTTTGAAGAAAAAGGTTGTTTATGGTAGGGTTTATTGTCACTCAGGAACCGTACAATAATTATTTTATTTGGGAGCCGTAAAAATGGCGAAAAGTTAAATATCCACTTAAGTTGTAAAAATCAAAAAGTGCTGGGACCATACCATTATACAACGTGATCAGAATTATGGGTAACAAAGGGACAACTTTCTTGGTACGCATTTTAGAGGGAGAAGTTGTTAGGCAAATAAAGCCCTGCTTTATCTCAAATTAATAATAGCACTTTTTGAAAAATCAAACATAAATTAAGATGTAATGTAAAATGTTTTTCAAAAAAGTGCTGAAATATTGATATTTGCTACTCCTAAATTTCCTCCTAAAATTGTAAACAGGGCAGCTATAGAAGAAAAATTATGTTCTCCTCTTTTGGGTAATAAGCGAACTACTTTCTTGATATGCTTTTTAGGGCGAAAAGTTGTTGGGCAAATAAAGCCCTGTTTTATCTCAAAATAATAATAGCATTTTTTGAAAAATCAAAAATAAATTAAAATCTAATGTAAAATATTTTCAAAAAAGTGCTGAAATATTGATATTTGCCACTGCTAAATTCCCTCCTAAAATTGTAAATAGGGCAGCTATAGAAGAAAATTTATTTTATCCTCTTTTGGCTCCAAGAAGTGAAAAGGCATATTCTGTTACCCTATTTTCAAAGAAATTCGTATGTTCAACGCATTTAATATTTCATCAATATTGAATGTTTTTTTGAATAAATCTGGTTTCAAACAACAAATTCAGTAATTATACTTCTATAGATACCCAGCTTCCTAGGTGCACATTTCAGTGCGTTTGCGTATTCCTTGCAGTTTTTGTCCCTATCATTGTTGTATCTATTTCATATGAAATATTAATCATACATATAAAGATTGAAAGGAAATGGATATTATATTGAGACAAGAGGGGACAGGAAGAGCAAATGAAAAGTTAAATGACAAGTCTTAATTATTAAATGAATTAGAATTATCAATAAACAATATTTACTTATTCGTGCGAATTGAAATTATGAATTAAAAATAAATATTAATTTATAATATTAAATAATTGTTTAATAATCCATGCAATTGAATACAGGATAGCAGTATTGGTTATTGTATGACGATCAGTGGTTGGTTGTGTTGGTTCGCTGTATTTCAATTGTTTCAATATTTATTAATTATTGAAAGATTTAAAATTATTAATCTATAATTCGTCGAATTGATATAATCAATTAAAAGTCAATAATTGAACATTATAACATACAGAATTGTTCAATAATCAATACAATTGACAGGGCTGTGAAGAGGATAAAGTAAATTACAGTCTGAGGGTCTGAGGTTACGTTCTTATATAAAGTACGTACTCTTAAACTTTTTCTTTTAAATAACCCCATAAGAAGTAGTCCAGTGGGTTATGTCTAGTGATCCCGTGGGCATTTCCTTATCGTTAAATCGTTATCTGAACAACGGACTATAAATGAAAAAAAAAATCATATTGTACCATCTTATTATGGTCAGACCATGTAAAATTTTCAACCCTTGTAATGCACCTTATTTAAATTCAGGCATTTCTTAAAAACAAATAGAACGAAATACTATAGTCCATATGAGATAAGATGTCACTTTTACATTACATTACACTTGAGATTTCTCCTAATATAGTCCGTGCCAGATAATATATCACTTTTCACATAAAACAGAAGTCCCTCCACTGCCCTATCGGACTGGTTAACAGAAATGCAAATGCATCTCTTGGAGCATCCTAGTTTAGTAAGGTACGATAGTGAGCTTAAAGTTCCTGAGTAATGTGGTTGCGTATTCCAAAGCACTAAATTTCTAAAATTAAATTAAATTTCTTAAATTAAAATCTAAAATTTCTAATCAAAGGAATAAATCAGGAGGATCAAAGGATCAAAGGAATACATTTATGGTTTATGGCTTAATGCTCAAAACAGCTCACGCGGTTTTGGAATCATTGGTCCAATTCCATCAGTGGTTTTTTTTTTTGTCTTATGTGAAAAGTGGCATTTATCTGGCATGGATTATATCAATATTTTCTTTAAAAAAAAATCTCAATTAGAGGATCTTCGTTGGTCCACACAAAATATATTTCCCTTGACTTTCTCTGAATATTAATTGCGACACTTCAATGAGGGTTCTCTCCACTCCAATGAGGCTTCTCTCCACTCCATTGTATTTGGAGATCATTGGTCCAATTCTATCTCGGGGGGATTTTGATTTTATGTGAAAAGTGGAATCTAATCTGGCATGGAGTATATCAATATTTTCCTCAAATAAAAATTCTCACATAGATGATCTCCGTTGGTCCATACCAAATATATTTCCCTTGACTTTCTCTGAATATTACTTGCGACACTCCAATGAGGGTTCTCTCCACTCCAATGAGGGTTCTCTCCACTCCATTGCATTTGGGGATCATTGGTCCAATTCTATCTCGGGGGGGATTTTGATTTTATGTGAAAAGTGGAATCTTATCTGGCATGGACTATATCAATATTTTCTTCAAAAAAGAATCTCAATTAGATGATCTCCGTTGGTTCACACCAAATATATTTCCCTTGACTTTTTCTGAATATTAATTGCGACACTCCAATGAGGGTTCTCTCCACTCCAATGAGGCTTCTCTACACTCCATTGTATTTGGGGATCATTGGTCCAATTCTATCTGGGTTGGACTTTGATTTTATGTGAAAAGTGGAATCTAATCTGGCATAGACTATATCAATATTTTCTTTTAAAAAAAATCTCAATTAGAGGATCTTCGTTGGTCCACACAAAATATATTTCACTTGACTTTCTCTGAATATTAATTGCGACACTTCAATGAGGGTTCTCTCCACTCCAATGAGGCTTCTCTCCACTCCATTGTATTTGGAGATCATTGGTCCAATTCTATCTGGGGGGATTTTGATTTTATGTGAAAAGTGGAATCTAATCTGGCATGGAGAATATCAATATTTTCCTCAAATAAAAATTCTCACATAGATGATCTCCGTTGGTCCATACCAAATATATTTCCCTTGACTCTCTGTGAATATTAATTGAGACACTCTAATGAGAATTCTCTCCACTCCAATGAGGGTTCTATCCACTCCATTGTATTTGGGGATCATTGGTCCAATTCTATCTGGGTTGGATTTTGATTTTATGTGAAAAGTGGAATCTAATCTGGCATGGAGTATATCAATATTTTCTTCAAATAAAAAATCTCACATAGATGATCTCCGTTGGTCCATACCAAATATATTTCCCTTGACTATCTCTGAATATTAATTGAGACACTCCAATGAGGGTTCTCTCCATTCCAATGAGAGTTCTATCCACTCCATTGTATTTGGTCCAATTCTATCTGGGTTGGATTTTGATTTTATGTGAAAAGTGGAATCTAATCTGGCATGGACTATATCAATATTTTCTTTAAAAAAAAATCTCAATTAGAGGATCTTCGATGGTCCACACAAAATATATTTCCCTTGACTTTCTCTGAATATTAATTGCGACACTCCAATGAGGCTTCTCTCCACTTCATTGTATTTGGAGATCATTGGTCCAATTCTTTTTGGGGGAGATTTTGATTTTATGTGAAAAGTGGAATCTTATCTGGCATCCACTGTATCAACATTTTCTTCAAAAATAATCTCAATTAGATGATCTCATTTGGTACAAGCAAAATATCACTCCAATCAGGGTTCTCTTCACTCCATTGTCTTTGGGTTTTTGGGAACTTTTGGAATATTTTGAACATACCTCCCCAGTGGTAAACGTTGCTTAAAAAGTTTTCTTTAAGTTTTTCAATAAACTATCCGCTAAACTCCAAACATAAATCCAAAACACTTTATAATATTGTACGTATAAATTTTGTTTTGTATGGTTTATACTTGTATTTTTTCAAGATTCCTTGCCTTGAATAGTACCATAAGCTAAACGTAAATTTCGGAAAGTTAGTCTTTCGGATTTTCTTTAACAGCTAATAAAACTTGTAGTTCTGTTTCGTTGTAATTGGGATGATTTGATATAACGTTCTTTTTTGAAAAAAAAAAGGCCAGCATTGTTTAAACTTACTTAGTATTTGAACAACAGTTTTGTGACTGATGGTTTTTTCAGGATAATTTATTTCATTAGTTTTCTTGTTTGTCTGCATATTCTGTAATTATTCGCCATAATAAGAATAATTGCAACATTTTCTGGGTTATTAAACAGCATATGACCAGTGCAAATTTCACGTATATATAAATTGATTTATATATTTTTTTCCACTTCGCATTATTAAAATGCTCATTATGTATATTGAATCTCATCATTAAAGCAACACTCTAATTGAAAGGGTGAATAAGATGTTTACATTTTCACTTTATTCACTATACCCATTGACAACGTGTATAAAGTAAAAAATACATAAATACGCATTATCCTTGAAATTTTAGTTGTCAGCTGACAATATGATACTTCACGCAAATTCTTCAATTCTGATAACGAATTGGAAAAAATCTTGTATGATATACGTGAATAAAGCAATTTTATTCACTTATACCATAAATAGCTATTGAACAACAGTTTTGTGACTGATGGTTTTGTCAGGATGATTTATTTCATTAGCTTTTGTTTCTCTGCATATTCTGTGGATTATTCACCATAATAAGAATAATTTCAATCTTTTCTGGGTTACTGAACAGCATCTTACCAATGCAAATTACACTTATATATAAATTGATTTATAAATTTTATCCACAATCACATTATAATTGGAGTTTTATCCACACTTAAGAAGCATATATACACTTATACCATAAATAGCTATTGAACAACAGTTTTGTGACTGATGGTTTTGTCAGGATGATTTATTTCATTGGTTTTTTTTGTTTCTCTGCATATTCTGTAATTATTCACCATGATAAGAATAATTTCAATATTTTCTGAGTTACTAAACAGCATCTTGCCAGTGCAAATTACACTTATATATAAATTGATTTATAAATTTTATCCACAATCACATTATCATTGGAGTTTTATTCACACTTAAGAAGCATATAATGTACCACTTTATTTACTAGTGGAATAGAGAAATTAATTTATTCCACTAATGGAATAATGAAAAATACAATCTTAATATTCATATGGATTCATATGGACAAAGTCCATGGACTAACTCATGGAGAATTGATAAACTTCCTAAACCTTTATTTGGAATTTTTCATAGAAAGCTCTCATCAAATATATGGACATTTTGAACCATGAAATAAATCAATCAACAGATATTTTAAGAAAATTAACACTAATTTCATTTTTAAGTTTATTGTAAAAGACATACCCAAGGGTCATTCCATGTGAAGTGATCCATCGAAAAAACCTTGTAATATTTTCTATTCGCATAAAATTGTTAGGATTTTTGTATTCGTTATCATAAGGTCACATTATTTTTGATATTAGTACAGGCAACTGTTAACTCTTGTTTCATCATGGCTCTGCCATTTTTTTTTTACTTTTCTATAATTTTGTTTTGTTTGCAAAAAACAAACGCCAATCAACTCGAAAGTTATTATCAAAGAATACTTTGTTTTCTGATGTTTTAAATATTTTGGGCAAATCCAAATTCTTAACGTACAAAATAAAGATTATAATAAATTTTCAACCGTCCACTTTATAAGACATAAGGGTCATTACATGTAAAGCGATCCATCGAAAAAACCTTGCAATGTTTTCTATTTGCATAAAATTGTTAGGATTTTTGTGTTCGTTATTATCCAAAGTTACATCATTTTTGTTATTAGTACAGACAACTGTTAACCCTAATTTTATCATGGCTCTCCCATTTTTTTTTACTGTTCTATCATTTTGTTTTGTTTGTGAAAAACAAACGACTTCTATAATTCTATATTGTAGCATTTAATTTTAGCTTAAATATGTGGTTTAAAATGTATAAACAACTTTTTCAAACGAAAAAAAGTTTCCAAATCAAAACCAAATATCGATACTAATAATTGCTTGAATGTAACTCGGCGATGTGATGTGAAATATTAGATTACACCTGATTGACAAGTGCCGTGGCCGGGCACCGATAATCCCCGTAATAAAGTAACCGATACGCATCGAGAGAGCCCCTCGATTGAGCCCCCGGGGCAGGGGGCGCCGGCGAGGACCCCCGTGCCGAGGGGTAATAGCCTGGAGAGGCCATAATAGCTACTTGCAGGAATGGGGCTTGACACCGGCTAGCACCGCTACTTACAAAATACTTCCATCCCGACCGGAACAGCACGCCGAGCTCCCTATAATTGACCACCATTCACCACCGAAACGCTCACGAAGGGTGTAATAACAGCGCATCGAGCGAATTGAGTCGTCGTGTAATGGTTTCGCATACACAATTTTTCAAGCAAATCGACAAATTCACAAAATGTAAGATCTTTTGTGGGAAGTTGATTGTCGTCGGGTTCAATATCGCTTACGCGATTTCACTTAATTCCATTTCGACGAATTAAAGTCGCGTAAAATAAAATAAAAAGTAAAAATATAACTAATGAAAATTTGATGGCATATTATCTAATCTCTTTTGCGCGATTCCTTCAGATGGGGCAAATACCTACCTATAAAATGTTCCCAAGAAAATAAGAAAACTTGAAGTTTTCTCCACCTATACAACGTGCCCAAGAAAATATGGGAAGACTTGAAATTTTCCCCACCTATACAACGTGCCCAAGAAAATAAGAAAACTTGAAATTTTCACCAACTTTTCTTGTATTGTCATTTCTGTGTCAACCATCGAACACCTAAGCATAAATATATTGCTCTGTATTTGAAGTCAAATGAGAAGTTTCTACATGATTTTGCGATTGCCTATAGTCCATGCCAGATGAGATGTCACTTTTCACATAAAACCCAAGTCCCTCCTCTGTCCTGTCGGACTGGTCAACATAAATGGAAATGCATCTCTTGGAGCATCCTAGATTATTGAGGTACGATTGTCAGCTTAAAGTCCCTCATTAATGGTTTTAGGATGCATTCCCATTGGTTCAATTCCACCAGTGGGGGGATTTCGGTTTTACATGAAAAGTGACATCTTATCTGGCACGGACTATACTTTCGATATTTCTGTTAATATTTTCGAATAAACTCTCTGAATTTTAGTTTGAACTCTCCTGATATTTGGATTGCATAAATTGGAAATTTTCAAAAATCCAAAAAACTTTTTTGGATTTTTAAAAAACCTTTATGAAACGTTACATCATATTCTATTAAAATTGCTGAAAGTTTAGTACATGGTATATTTTAATATTATTATTAATTTGATGTAAAACCTACTATGGGTAATAAGGATCCATAGAATTATCATAATTATTAAATTATTATTAAGTTTTCTGCAATTTCAATAAAATTTTCTGGTGTTTCACATCTTCGTTTTCATGATGCTTTCCTTAAGTTTATGAAGTGTAATACACTATTAGCTATTTCTGCATTTTCTGATAATTTCGATATTTCCATCGAAATTCTGGATTAACTCGGCTGAAGTTTTTCCTAATTTATTTCAGTTGCTTGCATTGAATTTTGCGTAATTGGCATACATTTTTTGGATTTTTTTCTTTGGCACAAAAACAAAGAAACAAATAAACACGTATAGACTATTAACTACATATCTAATTAATTAGACTTATAGACAAAAATACTAATCGAAAGTGTACTAAAAAGGTACACTTTCTATAAGTGTTTTAGATGTATCAGATTAATGTATTAGACTAATAGAAAATTAATTACGAATATTTTTAGAAAATTTTACCATTCTTCTGGTACACTAAATAAAATTGTCGCAGACTTTCAACTTGCAAAATTACATTTTCTTGCAATTTTCGCAATTCGTAACATTGGTTCATATAATGTTCACAGTTTTAGAGGATTCTGTTACTTTCGATTATTCCAGTTAATATTATGGAACTTAAATATCTCTTAATGTATGCATAATATGTTGGAAATTTTCAATACCCATAAAGTTTTTAGTCATTCTAAAATCTTTACGAAATGTCATGTAACTCCATTGATTATTTTACTAAAATTGCTGAAAGTTTAGTATAATTATTTGTATATTTGTATTTTTGGAAATTTGCCATTCCCAAAAGACTTTAGCAGCTTCTAAAACCTTAATGAAATGTTATGACATATTATGATTATTCTATTAAAATTGCTGAAAGTTTGGTAATATGTTGGAAATTTTCAATCTGCATAAAACTTTTAATAATCCTAAAATATTTACGAAATGTTATCAAACTTCATTGATTATTTTACTAAAATGGCTGAAAGTTTAGTATATTTGTATTTGTGCAAATTTCCCATCTCTACAAAACTTAAGCAGCTTTTAAAATCTTTATGAAATGTTATGACATCTTATGATTACTCTATTCAAATTTGTGAAAGTATGGTAGCTTCAATTGCACATTTTAATATTATGTTTGCTGCAATTTCAATAAAATTTTCTGGTGTTTCGCATCTTCGTTTTCATGATGCTTTCCTTAAGTATATGAAGTTTAATACAATATTAGCTATTTCTGTATCTTCTCATACTTTTGATATTTCAATCGATATTCTTGATTAACTCTTCTTAAGTTTTCCCTGAATAATTTCCGAAGTTTCTGTTAAATTTTGCGCAATTGGCATACATTTTCAGGATTTTTTTCCTTGTTTTTTTAGTACGCTTTCTATAAGTGTTTGAGATGTTTAGTGTATTAAACTAATAGAAAGTTAATTACGAAAATTTTTAGATAATTTTAACATTCTTCTGGTACACTAAATAAAATTGTCGCAGACTTTCAACTTGCAAAATTACATTTCCTTGCAATTTTCCCAATTTGTAACATTGGTTCATATAATGTTCGCTATTTCAGAGGATTCTGTTACTTTCGATTATTCCTGTTAACATGGACGTTAAATCTCTTATGATGTACGCATAATATGTTGGAAACTTTAAATCTGCTTAAATCTTTTAGTAATGCTAAAATCTTTAGGAAATGTAAAGTTTATGTAACTTTATTATTTTTCAAAAACTGTTGAACTGTTGAAAGTTTAGTATATTTATTTGTATATTTGTATGTTTGGACATTTCCAATCTCCAAAGATTTGGAGCTGCTAAAAGACTTTAGCAGCTTCTAAAACCTTTTTGAAATGTTGACATATTATGATTATTCTATTGAAATTGCTGAAAGTTTGGTATATTTACTTGTATATTTTAATATCAATGTTAAGTTTTCTAAAATTTCTTCTGAAGATATATCTTCAGGTATACTGTATCCAAATCTGACATGAAATTTTCAAAATATCCATTAGACAAATTTTCTTAATATAATTATAATTTATTACTTATAATAAGTAATATACTTATATACTTATCTGTAATATTCAGATCCAATGAGCGATTTTTGACATTTTGCAATTTTAATTTGAGAATGTATGATTTTTGTGCCAATTTGGTAGCATCTCTAATTGTATTAATATTTAAATTACTATATCTCAAGAACTACCGCACCAATGCGAATGTAACTTCTAGATATTATTACCTAATATGGCAGTATTTATTGAGCCGAATCAAATTTAGATCCAATGAGTAATTCATGAGAAATTTTTATTTTAGTGATCAAACATTTGATTTGTAAGGATTGTGCTTCTCATTTTTTTCCAAATCTTAAGAACTACCTTATTAATATTATTATAATTTATTACTTATATTAAATAATATATTGTTATTTCACGTATGAAATTTAAGTCAGATCCAATGAGCGATTCTTGAGATTTAGCAATTTTTATTTGAGAATGTATGATTTTCGTGCCATTTTGGTAGCATACAGTATAGCATATAATTAGAGTATTAGTACTTAAATTACTATATCTCAAAAACTACCGCATCAATATGAATTTAACTTATAGATGTTATTACCTGATGTGGCACTATTTATCGAGCATAATAAAATTTAGATCCAATGGGTAATTTATGAGATTTTTTTATTGAAGTGTAGACATTTGATTTAATAGCTTCTTTTATAGGTTTGTAAATTTTGCATACATTTAAATAGTGTTATCTTAAGAACTACCGTATCAATATGAATGTAATTTATTACCAATATAGGGTATTATGCTGTTATTTAACATGTGAAATTTAGTTCAGATCCAATGAGCGATTCTTGAGATTTTGCTTTTTTTTTAAATATATGAATTCTTTGCCATTTTAGTAATATCTCAAATTGTATTAATATTTATATTATTATATCTCAAAAACTACCGCATCAATATGAATGTAACTTATAGAAGTTATTACCTAATATGGCAGTATTTATTGAGCACAATAAAATTTAGATCCAATGGGTAATTCATGAGAAATTTTTATTGAAGTGTAGACATTTGATTTAATAGATTCTTTTATAGGTTTGTCAATTTTTTCATATATTTAAATATTATTATCTTAAGAAGTACCGTATCAATATTATTGTAATTTACTACCAATATTAGGCATTATGCTGTTATTTAATGCGTGAAATTTAATTGAGATCGAATGAGCGATTCTTGAGATTTTGCAATTTTTATTTTAAAATGTATGAATTCTATGCCATTTTAGTAGTATCTCAAATTGTATTAATATTTAAATTACTATATCTCAAAAACTACCGCATCAATATGTATGTTACTTATCGAAATTATTACCAGAAATGGCAGTATTTATTGAGCGTAATAAAATATAGATCCAATGGGTAATTCATGGGAAATTTTATTTTTGTGATCAAATATTTGATTTAAATAAATAGTGATTCTCATTTTTTTCAAATTTCAAGAACTGCCTTAGTAATATTATTAATATAAATTAATAATTAAATTAAAAAAATATACTGTCATTGCACGTGTGAAATTTAATTAAGATCCAATAAGCGATTCTTGAAATATTGCAATTTCAATTTGAGAATGTATGATTTTTGTGCCATTTTAGAAGTAAGTCTAATGGCATTCATATTTAAATTACTATATCTCAAAAACTACCGCAACAATACGAATGTAACTTATAGATGTTATTACCTCATATGGCAGTATTTATTGAGCAGAATAAAATTTAGATCCAATGAGTAAATCATGAGAAATTTTTATATTAGTGTATGAATTCTATGCCATTTTAGTAGTATCTCTAATTGTATTAATATTTATATTACTATATCTCAAAAACAACCGCATCAATATCAATGAAACTTATAGAAGTTATTACCTGATATGGCAGTATTTATTGAGCTTAATAAAATTTAGTTCCAATAAGTCATTCATGAAAAAAAAATTAGTGATTGTTATTTAGTGATTTAGTGAAAAATCAAGCATTTGATTTGTAAAGATTGTGTTTCTCAAATACAGCATAATGTATCCAAATCTGGCATAAAAAGTTTAAAATATCTATTAGACAAATTTTCAGAGGATATATCTTCAGGCATATTGTATCCAAATCTGGTAAAAAAAAATCAAAATATCCATTAGACAAATTTTCAGAAAATTCAGTGACAGATATAGCGATACCTGTCAACTGGAAAAGTTATATGTTCGATTCTCTCACTTATTTACTTCATAACCTTCGTCAAATTTTCAGAGGATATATCTTCAGGCATATTGTATCCAAATCTGGTAAAAAAAAATCAAAATATCCATTAGACAAATTTTCAGAAAATTCAGTGACAGATATAGCGATACCTGTCAACTGGGAAAGTTATTTGTTCGATTCTCTAACTTATTTACCCTATAACCTTCGTCAAATTTCCTGTAGATATATCTTCAGGCATACTGTATCCAAAACTGGCATTAAAATTTCAAAATATCCACTGGACAAATTATCAGAAATTTCTGTTGCAGATATAGAGATACCTGTCAATTGGAAGAGTTATATGTTCGATTCTCTAACTTATTTACTTCATAACCTTCGTCAGATTTTCAGAGGATATATCTTCAGGCATACTGTATCCAAATATGGCATAACATTTTCAAAATATCCATTAGACATGTATTTTCATTGGTCTAATTCCACCAGTGGCAAGGATTTCTGTTTTATGTGAAAAGTGACATATTATCTGTCATGGACTATAGTGACAGTGGAAATGCAATTCCACTAGTGGGAGGCGGATTTCTCTTTTATGTGCAAAGTGACATCTTATCTGGCATGGACTATAGTGACAGTGGAAATGCAATTCCACCAGTGGGGGCGGATTTCGGTTTTATGTGCAAAGTGACATTTTATCTGGCATGGACTATAGTGACAGTGGAAATGCAATTCCGCCAGTGGGGGCCGATTTTGGTATTATGTGAAAAGTGACATCTTAATTGGCATCAGTTATAGTGACAGTGGAATGCAATTCCACCAGTCAGGGGTGGATTTCTGTTTTATGTGAAAAGTGACATCATATCTGTCATGGACTATAGTGACAGTGGAAATGCAATTCCACTAGTGGGAGGCGGATTTCTCTCTTATGTGCAAAGTGACACCTTATTACTCTTATGTCCAAAGTGACACTATATGGACTATAGTGACAGTGGAAATGCAATTCCACCAGTGGGGGCGGATTTCAGTTTTATGTGCAAAGTGACATTTTATCTGGCATGGACTATAGTGACAGTGTAAATGCAATTCCACCAGTGGGGGCCGATTTTGGTATTATGTGAAAAGTGACATCTTAATTGGCATCAATTATAGTGACAGTGGAATGCAATTCCACCAGTCAGGGGTGGATTTCTGTTTTATGTGAAAAGTGACATCATATCTGACATGGACTATAGTGACAGTGGAAATGCAATTCCACCAGTGGGGTCGAATTTCGGTTCTATGTGAAAAGTGACATCTTATTTGGCATGGACTATAGTGACAGTTTCGAGATCATTATAATCAGAAAATGCAAATTGGTAATCACAACTGACACGATTATTACAACATTTTTCTGTCTTGAAATTTCTCGATAATCTTAAAATATCTAGTCATTTCTATGTATGTATTATCTAGATTTCCAGAGATTTTCCAATGATTTCTCAATAGTTACATTACTAAGATTTCTCGTTATTTCTCAAATACTTATAAGAGTTTTCAATATTGTTCGAGATTTCTACAGATTTATCAACAATTATTGAGATTTATAGAATTTTTCAATAATTCCCATGATTTCTTAATAATTTTCCGAGGTTTATAGAGATTTTTCGATAATTAGCAAGATTTCTCAATAATATTCAATTTTCCACAACTTTCCCAATAAATATCAATAGTTCCAGATATTTTTGAATAATTCCCAAGATTTCACAGTAATTTTTGAGATTTCTAGAGATATGTCGATTTTTTGTTGTTGATACCTATAGATTTCTCATTAATTATTAAGATTTCGAGAGATTTTTCAATAATTTTGAGATCATTAAGTTCAGAAAATGCAAATTGGTAGTCACGACTGACACGATTATTCCATACATTATTCTGTCTTTAAATTTCTCGATAATCTTAAAATATCTAACTATTTCTAAGTATGTATTATAAAGATTTCCAGAGATTTTGCAATGATTTTTCAATATTTATATTACTAAGATTACACGAGATTTCTCAATTATTTTCAAGATTTTTTAATATTGTTCGAGATTTCTACAGATTTCGATAGATTTTTCAATAATTTTGAGTCGTTCTCAAATTCAAATTGGTAGTCACGACTGACACGATTATTACATGAATTTGTCTATCTTCAAAATTTCTTGATAATCTTAAAAAATCTACTAATTTCTAAGTATTATCAAGATTTTTCAATGATTTCTCATATTCATATTACTAAGATTTCATGAGATTTCTCAAATATATCCAACATTTTTAAATATTGTTCGAGATTTCTACATTTTTCTCAATTATTATCGAGATTTACAGAGATTTTTCAATAATTCCCAAGATTTCTCCATAATATTATAGTATCCTCAGATTTCCTAATAAACACCAATAATTCCAGAGATTTATGAATAATTCCCAACATTTCCCAATAATTTTCGAGATTGCTAGAGATATCTCAATATTTTGTATTGATTTCTATAGATATATCATTAATTCTCAAGATTTCGAGAGATTTTACAATAATGTCGTGATAATATTAATAATAATTCCAGAGATTTTTGATTTATTCCCGAGATTTTCCAACAATTTTCGAGTTTTCTATAGATTTCTCAATAATTCTCAAGATTTAGAGAGATTTTTCAATAATTTCGTGATATTATAAATAATAATTCCAGAGATTTTTGAATAATTCAGACGATTTCCCAGTAATTTTCTAGATTTCTAGAGTTGTCTCAATAATTTTTAGTGATTTCTATAGATTTCTCATTAATTCATGGAAATGCATCTCACACGATTATTTTACCACTGGGCAATAGATTCGGCCTCCACCTGTAGAACCATTTCATTGTTGTGTCAGCTTAGTAAATAATAGTAAAAAATAAATAGTAGATAGTAAATAGTAAATAGTAAATCTCTTTTGTAACATATTATTATAGTATTATAAATGTGCTCTTTGGTAATTAAAATTACTCATTTTAAATATCGCAGAATGATTGCAAACCGCTAAAATCAACAAAACGTGTTTGTAATTTCCAGTCCAATTAAATTTCTGGCATTTCTGTCTGATTACGTACACGTACAGGAATCCATCAGCGTATTGTTGTTATTTGGTTCATTATTTTGTATTAATTAATTTAAATTCTAAAGCACCGGCCATTATTTTGGTAAATATTTCCACGTGAATACATTTCAGGTATTGTTTTGTTAAAATAAAATGAATAAATGCCCCCAGTTTCATTATAATCAAATATAAATAACATTAGCTGCGTAATACGTATTTAAAATAATGTATCCACAAATGTTTTTAAATATATTTCATAAATAAACGTTGAAATAATAACTTTTTCAATCTCTCAAATGAAAAGCCACACTCAAATTTATTATACTGTAACTGTTTTATTCCAGGTAAATAGTCTAGTTTTGTTGTGTTGTGGTCCATATTCATAGATTTGTGGATTTTTTTAAACTTGTGTTCTTTTAATTGAAAATTAACTCTCAAATTTATTGTACTGTAACTAAGTTTGATTCCAGGTAAATAGTCTACTTTTGTTGTGTTGTGGTCCATATTCTTAGATTTATGTATTTTTTAAACGTGTGTTATTTTAATTGAAAATATCTGAAGGGAGTTAATATTTATTTTGAAAATATTGTATCAATTGCAACAGATGCAGCATCAATTTTATCCATATTCCATATTCATAGATTCGTGCCTTTTTGAAACTTGTGTTATTTTAATTGAAAACTGAAGGGAGTTAATATTTATTTTGAAAATATTCTATCAATTGCAACAGATACAGCGTCAATTTTATATACAGGGTAGTGATAAATGATTGTACAAAATTATTAACTTTACTGTTCCGTGAGTGCATTAAACAATCTTTATTAGGCTATCTACCTAACAGGATATTTGTAGCAAGGGATACGAAATTTGTAAATCTGCTTCAGTGGATTAAGCAGTGCAGTTATTTTAGCAGCTAATAAGAAAGGCGGAAATTTATATATTTTACACAAGCTAACAAAAATTATTGTAAATATTGTAAATGTGAATATGAACAAGTATGCACAAATATACAAAGCAATCCACGGATGGAGGTTGTTGATCGGTTACCACGGGTGACAGGTGACTTCGTGCATAGACGCTTGGGGAATTGAATAATGGAAAGTCGAAAATAATCAACAAAGAGATTGACGAGTGGAAGAGACGCGTGTGGATCGCGGGTGGAGATGTTGCGATACTAATACGAATACATTACAAAATATTAACGGGGTTTCAACGATTGGACATAGGACTGGAAGAAGACAGTCAACCAGGAGAGGAATTCAACAAGATAGGAGCCGTGACGGAGATATTCAAAATCAGGACTTCAAGCCGCTCAACTTCACACACAAAAGTAGCTGTACTTTTGTGGGAATCGACAAAGGATCAAAAGGAGAACGCAGGGACAAGAGGACGAATTAATCAAGGAACCACAAGAAGAAAACTGCAAGTAGAAAGTTTGCGTAAAGTGCAAGAGTCATATTATCACATAAGTTGGCTTGTGTATATAGGATTTATTTTGTTAATGTTGGCCATAGTTTATTATTTATTTAATAATTTTGTTTTCTATTGTTTTTAATTTGTTTGTTTAGTTCAGTTTATATTAGACGTTTTAATATTTTTGGTTATTTTCAATTCATTAAAGTATTTGAACAAAATTCTATTTAGTTATGATTGAACCTACTATTGAACCTGAGATAAGAGAAAGAACAAAAAGTTACAAAACAAGTAAATGCTTAAATATTCAACACTAACAAAATAGGCAGAGTAAACAAACGTAACAATATATATTAATACTTACATTCTTGCCAATAATAGCTGTAAAAATTACGTGGGCTCTAAAGTAATATTTTTTGGAACATCCTGTATATACATTTTTAGTCCGCACATTCAAACTTCTTATAACCAGAAAACCGTTGAGTTCTGAAAGTAATTATTATCAAACGTAAGCATGTGAGAAATAATGCCATCGTAACGTTGTTTTTTATGTACTCCCGACAAAATCACCCTCTTAGTGCCCATGCTGAGAAATTTACGACTGGCGATGTGAAAGGGAAAAAACTGGATGAGACAAATCGTCCTCGTTTCCGCAGACACGAGAAGTTCCTCCCAACAATGAGCGATAATTTGCGGGATCCTCGTTTTGGGTGGAAAAGCAGGAGATAAACGACCGACTAACTAGAGCATTGTGCAAGAGTCAGCTCATAATAACTCAAAGTGAGGGTTCGTTCCGCCGAAATGGTTATCGACTTCCTGGCTGAACTGTCCTCCTGTCCTTTACAATATAATTCACGTATCATCCTTGAGGTCAGGGGTGGATTCCCCATGCGTTCCCACAAATCGGAATTATTGTCCCCCAGAGGGTTGCGATTTAATTGATATAAAGGACAATTTCAACGTACAAATCACATTTACTTCTTGATATAATGATGATGTAAGTTTTTTAGATTAAAAAAAACCTGAATATTAATATTTAAAAATATCACAGAATGATAGTGAAAAACACTTGCTCACAGTAAAATTCAAATATCTCAAGAATCTCGCATTGGATATTAATGTAATTCAATGTTTTATGTGCTAATATATCACTCAATGTCAGTGATGAATTGCTTTAGTATTGATATGCTAGTTTTTGAAATATCATCAAAAACAAGTACATTATTATTTAAAAACATCACTGAATAGCATTGGAAAACACTTGCTCACAGTAAAAGACAAATATCTCAAGAACCTCGCATTGGATATTTGTTTAATTTAACTCATTATATTCCAGTATATCATTCATCATCAGTGATGAATTGAGTTGATATTGATATGCTAGTTTTTTAGATATCACCAAAAAACCTGAATATTAATATTTAAACGCTTGCTTACAGTAAAAGACAAATATCTCAAAAATCTCGCATTGGATATTGATGTAATTTAATACATTATATGCCAGTATATCACTCATTATCAGCGATAAATTGAGTTAATATTGATACGCTGGTTTTTTATATATCAGCAAAAACCTGAATACTAATATTTAAAAATGTCACAGAATGGTAGTGAAAAACACTTGCTCACAATAAAAGGCAAATATCTCAAGATTCTCGCATTGGATATTAATCAAATTTATTACGTAAGTTGTCAATATAGCACTCATTATTAGCGATAAATTGCGTTAATATTACTACGCTAGCTTCTGAGATATTGCCAAAAATATAAACATTAATATTTAAGAATATCACTGAATGGCACTGGAATATTATGCTTGCTCATCGTAAATGCTAAATAATTCAAGAATCTTGCATTGGGTATTAATGTAAGTCAATGTATTGTGTGTTATTATATCACTCAATGTCAGTGATAAATTGCTTTAGTATTGATAAGCTACTTATTGAAATATCATCAAAAACAAGTACATTATTATTTAAAAATATCACTGAATTGCATTGAAAAACTCTTGCTCACAGTAAAAGGCAAATATCTCAAGAATCTTGCATTCGATATCAATGTAATTTAATATATTATATGCCGGTATATCACTTATTATCAGTGATAAATTGCGTTAATATTGATACGCTAGTTTTTTACAAATCACCAAAAACCTGAATATTAATATTTAAAAATATTACAGAATGGTAGTGAAAATTACTTGCTCATAGTAAAAGGCAAATATCTCAAGAATCTCGCATTGGATAATAATGTAATTTAACACAATATATGCCGATATATCACTCATTATCACCGTTAAATTGCGTTAATATTGATACGCTAGTTTTTTAGATATCACCAAAAACCTGAATATTAATATTTAAAAATATCACAGAATGGTACTGAACAGTACTTGCTCACTGTAAAAGGCAAATATCTCAAGAATCTCACATTGGACATTAATGTAATTTAATACGTTAGTTGCCAATATGTCACTCACTATCAGCGATAAATTTCGTTAATATTGCTACGCTAGTTTTTGAGATATTGCCAAAAATATAAACATAAATATTTAAGAATGTCACTGAGTGGCTCTGGAAAATGCTTCCTCATGTAAATAATATATATCTCAAAAATATCGCATTGGATATTAACGTAATTCAATGTATTATGTACCTATATGTCACTCATTATCTGTGACAGATTGCGTTAATATTTCTACGCTAGTTTTTGAGATATTGCCAAAAATATAAACATTGATATGTAAGAATATAATAAGAATGCCACTGGAAAATGCGTGCTCATTGAAAATGACAAATATCTCAAAATCTCGGATTGGATATTAATGTAATTCAATGTATTGTGTGCTAATATGTCACTCAATGTTAGCGATAAATTGAGGTAATATTAATACGCTAGTTTTTTAGATATCACCAAAAACCTGAATATTAATATTTAAAAATATCACCGAATGGTAGTGAAAAACATTTGCTCACAGTAAAAGGCAAATATCTCGCATTGGATATTAATGTAAGTTAATACATTAGTTGCTTGAATATCACTTACTATCAGCGATAAATTACGTTCATATTACCTGAATATTAATATTTAAATATATCACAGAATAGTACTGAAAAACACTAGCTCACAGTAAAAGGTAAATATCTCCAGTATCTCGCATTGAATATTAATGCAATTCAACGTATTATGTATTAATATATTTCTTAATGTCAGCGATAAATTGCTTTAGTATTGATATGCTAGTTTTTAAAATATCATCAAAAACAAGAACATTTCTGTTAAAAAATATCACTGAATAGCTTTGGAAAACACTTGCTCACAGTAAAAGGCAAATATCTCAAGAATTTCGCATTGAATATTAATGGAATTTAATAAGTTATATTTCGATATATCACTTAATATCAGTGATAAATTTCGTTAACATTGATACGCTAGTTTTTTAGATATCTCCAATAACCTGAATATTAATATTTAAAAATATCACAGAATGGTACTGAAAAACACTTGCTCACAGTAAAAGGCAAATATCTCAAGAATATCGCATTGGATATTAATGTAATTTAATACATTATATGTCGATATATCACTAATTATCAGTGATAAATTGCATTAATATTTATACGCTAGTTTTTGAGTTATCACCAAAAAGCTAAATAATAATATTTAAAAATACCACAGAATGGTAGTGAAAAACACTTGATCACAGTAAAAGGCAAATATCTCAAGTATCACGCATTGGATATTAATGTAATTTAATACATAAGTTGCCAATATATCACTTACTACAGCGATAAATTGTGTAAATATTGCTACGCTAGTTTTTGAGATATTGCCGAAAATATAAACATTAGTTTTTAAGAATATCACTGAATGGCACTGGAAAATGCTTGCTCATTGTAAATGCTAAATATTTCAAGAAAGCTGCATTGGATATTAATGTAATTTAATACATTGGATTCCAGTATATCACTCATTATCAGCGATGAATTGAGTTAATATTGATACGCTAGTTTTTTAGATCTCACTAAAAACCTGAATATTAATATTTAAAAATATCACAGAATAGTACTGAAAAACACTTGCTCACAGTAAAAGGCAAATATCTCAAGTATCTCGCATTGGATATTAATTTAATTTAATATATTTGTTGCTAATATATCACTTACTATCAGCGATAAATTGCGTTAATATTGCTACGCTAGTTTTTGAGATATTGCCAAAAATATAAACATTAATATTTAGGAATATCATTGAATTGCAGTGGAAAATGCTTGCCCATTGTAAATGCTAAATATTTCAAGAATCTTGCATTGGATATTAATGTAATGCGATGTATTATGTGCTAATATATCACTCAATGCCAGCGATAAATTGCTTTAGTATTGATATGCTAGTTTTTAAAATATCATCAAAAACAAGAACATTATTGTTTAAAAATATCACAATAGTATTGAAAAACACTTGCTCATCGTAAATGGCTAATATCTCAAGATTCTCGCATTGGATCTTAATGTAATTTAATACATTAGTTGCCAATGTATCACTTACTATCAGTGATAAATTGTGTAAATATTGCTACGCTAGTTTTTGAGATATTGCTAAAAATATAAACATTAATATTTAAAAATATCACAGAATGGTAGTGAAAAACACTTGCTCACAGTAAAAGGCAAATATCTCAAATATTTCGCATTGGATATTAATGTAATTTAATACATTAATTGCTAATAAATCACTCACTGAATATGCCAAATATATAAACATTAATATTTAAGAATATCACTGAATGGCATTGGAAAAATGTTTGCTCATTGTAAATGCTAAATATTTCAAGACTCCTGCATTGAATATTAATGCAATTCAACGTATTATGTATTAATATATTTCTTAATGTCAGCGATAAATTGCTTTAGTATTGATATGCTAGTTTTTAAAATATCATCAAAAACAAGAACATTTCTGTTAAAAAATATCACTGAATAGCTTTGGAAAACACTTGCTCACAGTAAAAGGCAAATATCTCAAGAATTTCGCATTGAATATTAATGGAATTTAATAAGTTATATTTCGATATATCACTTAATATCAGTGATAAATTTCGTTAACATTGATACGCTAGTTTTTTAGATATCTCCAATAACCTGAATATTAATATTTAAAAATATCACAGAATGGTACTGAAAAACACTTGCTCACAGTAAAAGGCAAATATCTCAAGAATCTCGCATTGCATATTAATGTAATTTAATACATTATATGCTGATATATCACTCATTATCAGTCATAAATTGCGTTAATATTGATACGCTAGTTTTTAAGATATTGCTAAATATATAAACATAAATATTTAAGAATATCACTGAATGGCACTGGAAAATGCTTGATCATTGAAAATGCTTAATATTTCAAGAATCTTGCATTGTATATTAATGTAACTCGACTTATTATGTGTTAATATATTACTCACTATCAGCGATAAATTGTGTTAATAATGCTACGCTAGTTTTTTAGATATCACCAAAGACCTGAATATTAATATTTAAAAATACCACACAATGGTACTGAAAAACACTTGATCACAGAAAATGGCAAATATCTCAAGAATCTCGCATTGGATATTAATGTAATTTAATACATTATATGCTAGTATATCACTCATTATCAGCAATAAATTAAGTTAATATTAATACGCTAGTTTTTTAGATGTCACCAAAAACCTGAATATTAATATTTAAAAATTTCACAGAATGGGAATGAAAAACACTTGCTCACAGTAAAAGAAACATATCTCAAGAATCTCGCATTGGATATTAATGTAATTTAATTCATTAGTTGTTAAGTTAGCAGTCATTACCAGTGATAAATTGCGTTAATATTGATACGCTAGTTTTTGAGATATTGCTAATAATATAAACATAGATATTTAAGAATATCACTGAATGGCACTGGAAAATGCTTGCTCATGGTAAATGCTAAATATTTCAAGAATCCTGCATTGGATATTAATGTAATTTAATACATTGTATGCCAGTATATCACTTATTATCTGTGATAAGTTAAGTTAATATTGATACGCTAGTTTTTTAGATATCACCAAAAATCTGAATATTATTATTTAAAAATATCACAGAATGGTACTGAAAAACACTTGTTCACAGTAAAAGGTAAATATCTCAAGTATCTCGCATTGGATATTAATGTAATTTAATACGTTACTTGCCAATAGAGTACTGATTTTCAGTGATTATTTTCGTTTATATTGATACGCTAGTTTGTGAGATATTGCCAAAAATAAAAACATTAATATTCAAGAATATCACTGAATGGCACTGGAAAATGCTTGCTCACAGTAAAAGGCAAATATCACAAGTATCTCGCATTGGATATTAATGTAATTTATTGTGATAGTTGCCAATATAGCACCCATTATGAGTGATAAATTTCGTTAATCTTGATACGCCAGTTTTTGAGATATTGCTAAAAATATAAACATACATATTTAAGAATATGAATGGCACTGGAAAATGCTTAGTCATTGAAAATGACCATTATCTCAAGAATCTCGGATTGGATATTAATGTAATTCAATGTATTGTGAGCTAATATGTCAGTCAATGTCAGTGATATAATGCATTAATGCAAATATGCTAGTTTTTGAGATATCACGAAAAACAAGAACTATATTATTTAAATATATCACTGAATGGTACTGTAAAAGACATGTTTTTAAATAAAACTGTTTCTGTCAATGAAACGGTGCCCAAAAATTTATATGTGATATGTTTCAAGAAAATTTTGTCTGTCAATTAAGTGGTGCCCAAAAATTAATGATTTTGTTATTTCATAGTTTGTGGATATCCTTAAAACATGTTGATTTATATATTTTTAAGAGACATGTTTCAAGAAAATTTTGTTTGTCAATTAAATGGTACCCAAAAATTAATAATTTTGTTATTTCATAGCTTGTGGAAAACCCTAAAACAGGTTGATTTATATATATATATATTTAAAAGACATGGTTCAAGAAAATTTTGTTTGTCAATGAATGGTGCTCAAAAATTAATAATTTTGCTATTTTATAGTTTGTGGAAAACCCTAAAACAGGTTGATTTATATATTTTTAAAACACATGTTTCAGGAAAATTTTGTTTGTTAATTAAGTGCTGCCCAAAAATTAATAGTTTTGTTATTAGGTTAAAGGTTTGTTATTTCATAATTTGTGGAAAACCCTAAAACAGGTTCATTTTTATATTTTTAAGACATGTTTCAAGAAAATTTTGTTTGTGAATGAATGGTGCCCAAAAATTAATAATTTTGTTATTTAATAGTTTGTGGAAAACCCTAAAATAGGTTCATTTTTAAATTTTTAAGACATGTTTCAAGAAAATTTTGTTTGTCAATTAAGTGGTGCCAAAAAATTAATAATTTTGTTATTTTATAGTTTGTGGAAAACCCTAAAACAGGTTGATTTTTATATTTTTCAGACATGTTTCAAGAAAATTTTGTTTGTCAATTAAGTGGTGCCCAAAAATTAATAATTTTGTTATTTAATAGTTTGTGGAAACTATGCTACCTCTATCATAGTATCAAACTACTAAAACAGGTTGATTTATATATTAGTAAAAAACGTGTTTCAAGAAAATTTTGTTTGTCAATGAATGGTGCCCAAAAATTAATAATTTTGTTATTTCATAGTTTGTGGAAAACCCTAAAACAGGTTGATTTATATATTTTTAAAAGACATGTTTCAAGAAAATTTTGTATGTCAATTAAGTGATGCCCAAAAATTAATAATTTTGTTATTTCATAGTTTGTGGAAACTATGCTACTACTATCATAGTATCAAACTACTAAAACAGGTTGATTTATATACTTTTAAAAGACATGTTTCAACAAAATTTGATTTGTCAATTAAGTGGTGCCCAAAATTTAATAATTTTGTTATTTCATAGTTTGTAAAAAAACCTGAAACTGGTTCATTTTTATATGTTTAAGACATGTTTCAAGAAAATTTTGTTTGTCCTTTAAGTGATGCCCAAACATTAATAATTTTGTTATTTCATAGTTTGTGGAAACTATGCTACTACTATCATAGTATCAGACTACTAAAACAGGTTGGTTTATATATTTTTAAAAGACATGTTTCAAGAAAATTTTGTTTGTCGATTAAATGGTGCCCAAAAATTAATAATTTTGTTATTTCATAGTTTGTGGAAACTATGCTACTACTATCATAGTATCAAACTACTAAAACAGGTTGATTTATATATTTTTAAAAGACATGTTTCAACAAAATTTGATTTGTCAATTAAGTGGTGCCCAAAATTTAATAATTTTGTTATTTCATAGTTTGTAAAAAAACCTGAAACTGGTTCATTTTTATATGTTTAAGACATGTTTCAAGAAAATTTTGTTTGTCCTTTAAGTGATGCCCAAACATTAATAATTTTGTTATTTCATAGTTTGTGGAAACTATGCTACTACTATCATAGTATCAGACTACTAAAACAGGTTGGTTTATATATTTTTAAAAGACATGTTTCAAGAAAATTTTGTTTGTCGATTAAATGGTGCCCAAAAATTAATAATTTTGTTATTTCATAGTTTGTGGAAACTATGCTACTACTATCATAGTATCAAACTACTAAAACAGGTTGATTTATATATTTTTAAAAGACGTGTTTCAAGAAAATTATATTTGCCAATGAATGGTGCCCAAAAATTAATAATTTTGTTATTTCATATTTTCTTGAAAGCCCCAAAAAAAGTTGTTTTGTGTTTCTTTTTCTCATGTTCTATTGACATGTTTTCCCGTGATAGTTATTTATAATACAAGTTCGTAAAGTACTGCTTATTTGTATGAGCGTGAATTTTGTTGCATACGTCTTCGCCTCGTTTAACTAGGCGCTCATACAAATTCGCTAAATTCGCGAAATTTTCGCTAAATTCACGCTCATATAAAAAACACTACTTTACAAACATGTCCATTATTTGATGGATACTACCTTTTTTTTATTTAGTGAATTGTGTAAATTGTGTGTGTAAAACGTATTTTATGCACAGTTGATGTTTTCACTATTATGACATATCCATTATTTGATGGAAAATACTACCTTTTTTTATTTAGTGAATTATGTAAATTGTGTGTGTAAAACGTATTTTATGCACAGTTATTTTCACGCACAAGTGATTGTGTTACGGTGTTTGGCCAAAAAGTATCACTTTACGCACTACGAACAGTGCGTAAAGACTTTTTACGCACTATCGTAGAAACAAATGTTTTTGCCAACGTTTTCGTGCTATCATTTCTTTTAAAATGCAAGTAAAGAATAACCACCTTCTCAATATTTAACTGGCCAGTTAAAGCTGCACCTCAGGGGAAGTCGTTAAGAGAACGTCTTATTTCGGTAACAATTCGGACTTAATTAGAGGTAGGTAGAAAATAAAGGACCATTTAATTGAGCAATTCACGTCCTTAATTACCACAGTGCAGCCGCGGGCTTCTCAGGCGTTTAAGTAACGCGCAGTAAAGAGTAACAAGGCGATAAACGACGTCCATAGGTATTCACGTGTTAAATGATACAAGTAATAAAGCGGAGACGTTTCGTTGAAGATGTTCAAGGTTATTAAAACCGTGCTCAAGCTTCGCCCAGCATGATAATGATACCAGCCAATGCAGAAGTTAAGTGTTTGATTTTCTACCTTATTTAATACTGAAACTTTGTCAAATTTTCAGGATAATTAGTTTCAGGTATACTGTACACGAATCTAATATCAAATTTGCAAATAATAAATTTTCTGAAATTTCAGTAATAGCTAACCCATACTTGTCAATGCAGAAAGTTACACTTTCGATTTTCTCACTTATTTAATACAAAAACTATGTCAAATTTTCAGGACAATTAGCTTCAGGTATACTAAACACAAATCTAATATGAAATATGCAGTTAATAAATTTTCAGTAATTTCAGTAGTTGCTAATTCATTCTTGCCAATACAGAAAGTTGTACTTTCGATTTTCTCACTTATTTACAGAAACTTTGTCAAATTTTCAGAAGTATTAGCTTCAGGTGTACTAAACACAAATCTAATATGAAGTATGCAAGTAATAAAATTTCAGAAATTTCAGTAGCAGCTAACCCATACTTGTCAAAAGTCAAAAGTTATCTGTATGATTTTTTCCCTTATTTAATACTGAAACTTTATCAAATTTTCAGGGGAATTAGTTTCAGGTATACTGTACACGAATCTAATATCAAATTTGTAAATAATAAATTTATAGAAATTTCAGTAATAGCTAATCCATTCTAGCCAATATAGAAAGTTATACTTTCGATTTTCTCACTTATTTAATTCAGAAACTTTGTCAAAGGTACTTTTTGCATTACAGTGAGACCAAGAGATGAATTCATGAATGTATACATTATTATGAATTTTAAAGTATAACTTGGAATAATTGCCAATTTCCTTCTTCTTTTACACGAATCGGTGCAAAATTGAAATCCGCTTACTGCACCATTCATCGCCAAGTCCATCAATGCATCATTATTACCAGCTTCCCTGAAAGCGTTATTGAAATGGGGCATTCATGGGGCATTCATGGGGCATTCCACAGCCATTATGGGGATCACACTCCCGTCCAGATGGATAACATGTGCTCTTGAGGAGGACAATCGCGGTGACAAATACGTCTCAATGTCTCCATTGTCGTGCCGCGGGGATGCCGCCGGGTTCCATTGTGGGGCTATTACTGCGTTAAAGTGGGCAAATCGGGGAATCCGTTCCGGACTGCAGGGGATGTCAGGTAGCCCACCCCATTGAAACGTCACCATGGCTATGGGGGACAAGGGTGTCGCGTGAGATTAGGGAAACCGCAATAAAGCTCGGCAATTCTCTTAATTCTCATGTGACTAAGTAGAGATCGATATTAATATAACTTATTGTAACACTTAAATAGATATTGTGAAAAAAAGTCCGTGCCAGATAATATGTCACTTTTCACATAAAACTGAAGTCCCTCCTCTCTCCTGTCGGACTGGTTAACAGAAATGCAAATGCATCTCTTGAACGTATGGCAGTGACCTTAAAGTCCTTTAGTAATGCGGCTGCTTATTCCAAAGCACTTCATTTCTAAGGGATCAAAGAAATAACTTTTTGGTTTATTGCTTTATGGCTCAAAACAGCTCCTGCGGTTTTGGGATGCATTCTCATTGGTGCAATTCCACCATTGGGGGGATTCCGGTTTTATGTGAAAAGTGACATCTTATCTGGCATAATATGTAGTAGTTCCGTTCAGAGCTGACAATGACTCATCGCTCCACCGGAATTCAACGTTCCATATTTCATTCAGTCTATTACATTTACTTTAAGCATGCCAACGAGCATAAAAAAACGCGATTCTTTGCTCGAAAAAGGTCAAGAGTCATTATCAGCTCTCCTAAGGATTACTATATCCAGGGGAGGATGGGGAACATACAAGCGGCCCGGGAACAAACTTTTATCGGCCCATTTTGCATTCACACAAATTTGCAATAATACCATATAATCAAAATAATAATCATACTTCAAAATTTGACAAATATGTAAAAATCACAAATACTTTACAATAAATAATTTAAAATTGAATATATTATTTTT